>JBBYHQ010339360.1:0-13141 GCA_038382645.1 Spergularia azorica
CGGTCCGATTCTCATCTATCCCATGAACAAGGATAAGTAAGTAGTCCTAGATTCGGTATTGATTTTATTGAGTTATTCAAAGTTTTTATGGTGGGTATTCGTTTGCATGTTGCATGAATGGAATTATTGGAGCATGGAAGTTGCACATTGTTAAGTCATGTTTGGATTTGGATATTCCCTAGTAATCGTCACACACAGCAAATGGCTTACATTAGCTTACAGTGACATGTTTGCGTGCTATGTCTATTATATGCATGCTTATATTAGTACATGTTGCTAGAACTGTAGAAGTACTACGTAACTCCTAGTGGTGTAGTGGTATATAGTTCTATAGACATCTTACATGGAAATATATGGAATCAATGTTGACATCATGACGATGGTGCTTTAGTTTTCCCCCCTATACTATGGTATATATATGGTGCGGTTGGCCGGTGAGAGCCTGAGACGGGGTGACAATAGGTCCCCGTGTCAAAGAACTTTGCATATATAAGAGTATGGAAATTCGTGATTGTTTAAGTTCATCATACAAACACGATTTTAGATTTTCGACCGAGGAAAGGAAGCGAAGATGTAAGATTAGGTTTTGTTAGACCTTATCCTCTATGTGGTTCTTGCTCCAACCTAACAATCTCCAGCTGTATGTGTCTATTAATCCATAATACACCAATGATTATCAACAGAAAATGGCACTTGAAATTTTTGTAAGAGAGTGTCCCAACTCCCAACCTTATTATAGTGAAAATAAACCTTATTATAGTGAAAACCTCAACATATACAATGAATAAAACAATGTTCAACAAATGCCAGGTAGGATGAGCCTTTTTGTTGATAGATACCCAACATCAGAAAGAGGCAAATAGTATTCCCACAAGTGGGAAGATTCTCTTGTCAGAAGATCTTCATATGACCCACTGCACCCAGGTTGCTTGTGTTTTTTTCCTTTTTAACATGCAATTGTTCCATTATGTTTTAGCCCCTTGTTTGGTAAATTTCTCTTCATTTGGGTCCTCTTTAATACTTGTTTAATTTATTGCGAGTACCGTCATATAAGATGAATTGTTTTATAAACGATCTAATTCAAGTGTTCTATACAGATGGGATGATAGGACTTCAGTTGTCACGCCGAATGAGGAAGTGTTTTATCTAGTGGCGTTGCTTAGGTCTGCCCTTGAGAATGGCGAGGAGACGCAAAGCCTAGAGTACCTAACGGACCAGAATAGAAGAATTCTGAAGTTTTGCAAGGATGAGAAGATTGATATCAAGCAATATTTGCCGCATTACACAACAGAATCAGAATGGGTGGATCATTTTGGCGAAAAGTGGGATCATTTTAACAAGATGAAGATGGAATTCGATCCTAAGCAAATATTAGCGACTGGACAACGCATTTTCAAGCCCGAACTCAACGGAAATGGAGGGGTTGCGATCAGATGATAATGTGTGAAAATTAGTGCAAGTATAAATTAGTACTTAATTAGACAGAGCAAATTAGGCTGACTTCAATGTATAGCTAGTGTAGTTGTACAAATATTAATTAGTTGCATAGGCCAGGATTTAGCTAATTAGCTAATTAGTGGAACATTTGGTCCTATAATTTTTGGATGGTGAAGTTGATGGGGAAATGCTGTTTATGTGCCAGGGTGGTTTTCAGCAGACAAAAATTGAAAGCTGCATGAAATTGGTTGATGGAACACTATTGGTCTATTGTATTTCATCCTCTTTTGATATTGGCACCTTATGAACCATCAAAATTCTGGGCAATTGGTATGACAAATTTTACTATTGATGTTTCCATTTTGATTCTTCGTAGAATATGACATCGTGTGTCCCATTTCTTGACTTGTCTCTACACCGGGGTTAACAAATGAGAAGAAATGAGGGAGTATATCAGTATATTACATATAAATATAATTAAGCGTCAAGTTGTTGATGTAACTGTATTTACGATACAAAATCAGCATATTCCAAAAACAAAAGAGAACATAATCACATTATAAGCATATAACATATTTTGTAGAACCCACATTGCATCTAGTTGCTCAATTGTGGGTTGCATATTGCATATTATGTAAGCCAATGAGAGAGCTACATAGAAGCTTTATGATTGAATGTTACACTTTCCTTGGCATATATTTGTCTCTTTTCTTCGATCTTATTCTGTTGCATGACTCATAACCAAATCTAGTTAAAGAAACACCAAATTAAAGCTTGTGCAACAAATTATTGCCCACTTGACTCCTCCTTAGTATCACACGTCAACCACAATTTACGGTGTGAAAATAACTACTCGTATGATACAGTCGACCAAAAACCCTTCATTTTGTAAGAATATAATATTAATGATTTCATTTAATCCTTTCCACCAAGTTATCGGCTCTTTCGAAGTTTTATGTCGCACTTTAAAGTGCGTGCCGAATATGTATACGAGGGTGTTAGGATATGAATGGAGATGTCAAATACACCGCCATATCTACAAAAGCCCAATTTATAATGGGCCCAACTTCCCGCCCACTCCCAATTTATGTGTTCGTTTAACAAAAAAAAAAAAATAATAAAATTGGACTGACTCGTCAACTTGGAGACGCGCGCGCAATTTCTCTCTCCTCAAATTTCTCTCTCTCCACCAACCACCGGCGCCACCGCCGCCGCCATCACTTCCGGCTTGTGAGTATTCATCACGCTTTCCTCTTTTTATCGGAACTTTATTTTCCTGTTATTTACATTTGCGTTATTTATCTGGAGATTTTAGCAGTAGAAATTAGGGTTTACGATTATATCAATTTTGAGGTTTTTTTTTTCAATATCATCAAATTATTAACCCTAATTTGGTTGAGCATGTTCAAATATCAAGTGTGAATTGTTAATTTTTAGTAGAAATCGTTAGCTAATAGTATTTGAAGGAGGTTGAATTCGGAGAAAAGGGGGTAAAATCGCGAGAATCGTTGAATTTTCTTTGGAATTGATTTCTGCAGAAGAGAGCTGTTCGTTTGTTGTTGAACTTGAATCGAGTGCGTGTTGTTGACTTGTTGGTAATCTTTGGATAATTAATGTAGGAAGAATCGGATGCACTCGAAATCGAATTTAGTGAGTGTTTGTGGGAGAGTATGAAATGAAAGGGGAAGGATGTAGTAATATGGTTGATTTAAAGATTTCAGCTTAATTACCGTTTTACAGGATATTTAAGGTAAATCGGTCTTTGCATTGTGTTAATGTTCATCTGAGTGTAGTTGGCTCCGGATAAAAAACGGCTCATTATGTTGTGGAAACACCCAAAGGCAATAATATATGTTTTAGCAAATTAATAGAGCCAAAAACCTATGGTATGTCCCAAAATCGACAAAAACACGCACACTAGTCTTAACGGTTGATGTATGCCGAGAGGGTTTAGAGAAGTTCCCTGATTACAAAAACAACTTTCATATCCATGAAGAGCTTTGGGAAGAGCATTCCAAAGTATTTTCCACTTAAGTTTTGAAGACATTGGTCTACTTAAAAAAAAGTTGTCAAAATTGGCCAAAATCAAAGTATATAATCCATGATTTTTGGCCCAGAACGGTCGCGGAACAAAAATGACTCAATTTTTGGGGGAATTCCATTGGGTTCATAATACTCATATTATGGGGTTTCTTAAAAGATTGGAGTCAAAAACATATGAGAAGTCCTAAAATCAGTAAAAACTCACTCTAGCCCCAACGTGTGACATATGTCGAAATGGCTTAAGGAACTTCCATAATAGAGGGATCAGCCTTTTATCCAACCAAGGTACTCCACAGCTGTCCTCGTTAAAATTTTGAGAACATTTAGCTAGTTTTAAAAAATTGGTCGAAATTGGTCAAAACCGGTTTTCTGCCCAAAATGGCGTTGGAACGAAAATGGCTCAAATTTCTGTAGAATTTATAGGTGTTGGGAAAATATTAGAGCCAACAACCTATGGTAGGTCCAAAAATTGGCAAAATGCGCACGTTAGCCTTAACAAGTGATGTGTGCCGAAAGGGCACAAAGAACTTCCCTAGCACAGAAACCAGCCTTCATATCAAACAAAGGTATTCCCAAGACTGTCTATGGTAAAGTTTTGAAGACATATGGCTACTTTGAAAAAAGTGGTGAAAATTGGCCCAAAGCCGTAGTATATAATCCACAAATTTGGCTCAAAAATGGCTCCGGATAAAAACGGCTCATTATGTTGTGGAAACACCCAAAGGCAATATTATAGGTTTTAACAAATTTTTAGAGCCAAAAACCTATGGTATGTCCCAAAATCGACAAAAACACGCACACTAGTATCTGGAATTTAAGTGTTGGTGAATTAGTTTTAGGCTCTTCGTGCTGTGTTTAGGTTAATCTTGGGTACTGTCGAGGTTACAGGATACGGTAAATAGATGTATATGTCAACGTCTTTGTGTATTATAAACTTCGAGCCTGATTTCACTTTGTTTGCTTATTGTTTGCGTGTTTACCTTCTTGCTTTTCTTTGAATTGGGAGCTAAAATTATTCATGTTTTTGCAGGATTGCAGATTACATTTGAGTGTAAATCTTGATGGCGGTAAGCTTCTATTCTTTTACTAGTTATCATAGTAGTATAGATTTAGGTCATTCGTTATAATCGTAAGTCTTTTCTGTTGGCCCCTTGTGTTTGCAAAATGGGACTTCGAAATGATGTTTCTAACTTTCTATTCAATAATTGGATCAATGGGATGTCATTTGATAGCTAAACTACCATTATATCTGACTTCTCAACCGTTGGTGTGCCTTAGAACAATTTCCAAGTTATGCCTTGTCATAGGGATGCCACTATCTTTGCCTGAGTGAGCAGTGTTTAGTTTGAGTTCTCGATGCTGCTTTTATACATGGGTGATAGTGCGGTACATCTTGGGTGTTTAACTGTACATTGTAGATCTGTCTCTTATCATGTGATGAGCTTTATCACAGTTGACAACCACTAGGTTGTGACTATCGATTCATAATTGAGGTGAAATGGGATTTATAATATGTGAGTCATATGCTACCCTGCATTTTATAACATGTCAGTATGTATAAGATAGGGTCATGGATGGGATGATGGTGTGGGGTATGGTTAACTTTCCTCATTTCTCTCCCCTGTATGACAGTGTCGTGGTTGTTGCTTATCTTACAACTCTATTAAAGACATCCATGTGTTTAAATGTTTAAGTTCCTCTCCTTGTGCAGACTGTACCAGTTAACCCGAAACCTTTCTTGAACAACTTGACGGGAAAGCAAGTCATTGTTAAGCTAAAGTGGGGGATGGAGTACAAAGGTAATTTCTACGCTCTATTGTTTTTACTTTCTTCTTTTATATTTCAATGTTGTTCCTTGCCCTTGGTCATTTTATTGTATTTTTCACAAGTGTTGAGGATGCATCAGGTTCTGAAGACAGATGAATAGTTAAAAGGAAACTCTATGGTCCTGTTACCAATTCTTGGTTTAGTTGGGTATAGATGATTTTTATGTTGGTTAGGCAATTTGTTTTAGGAACATCGGGTATAATGTTTTGTCTCTTAATGTATGCAGGTTACCTTGTCTCTGTGGATGGCTACATGAACCTACAGGTAATTACTCATGTCGTCTAGTTCCTCTGACTGTGTTTCAAGTAAACATACTTCTTTGGAAACATGTGTTGTTATTTTTGTTTCCTGATGCTCACCTTTCTTCAACACATGCATGCAGCTTGCAGACACTGAGGAGTACATTGAAGGGGAAATGACTGGAAATCTTGGAGAGATACTAATCAGGTTAGTAAATAAGCCTTTCTCAATAAAAGCTGTAAGCGACAATTTTGAAATGCAAAATGGGCATCGCATTCCAACTTTTGTTTGTGGCGCCATTATACAAAAAAAAGAAATGGAAAAAAAAGAAAGCAATGACTGATCACCTGGATGATGTTTGAGTATGATATCTCAGTGGTCTACCATTTAGCTGTAACTTCTGCTACTAAACTTTCATGGATCTGCACTTCATTGAAACTGCTAGAGTGGTAATTTAATCTCTGTGGTGGGACCCTTCCCCAGATCTTTCTTTTTGCTGGGACGCCAATGTGCGACTGGGCTGCCCTTTTTTAGTCATCGTATAGCAGAATTCTTGCACCATGGGGGAAGGAAAATGCAGGTAGGCAGACGTTTAGTAATGGCCTGCCTATCTGGAGATGTGGCTTCATATTTACTATCAACAAAGAGTCAGTTGGAGGAGCACCTCCTTTTATTTATTTATAATGTTTCGGAAGTGTACAGTCGGCTTAAAATGTCAAGTTTGACTTGAGTGTTTTCCTGTATCAATTTAAACCTGATGTCTTTCTTTCTTGCCAATATGTTGCAGGTGCAACAATGTTCTGTATCTCCGTGGGGTTCCTGAGGACGAAGAGATAGAGGATGCTGAACGGGACTGATATGACAGAGCTGGAGCTGCCCACAACTGTACTTCATCGAAATCTGTTTGCAAATACATTGAGGTACTAATTCAAGCTCTTGAGACAGTTGTCTTAGATGTGTTAGGTTATGGATTCTCAAGCAGGATATGGTGAAATTCGGCACAATGCAAAAGAGTTTGCTTGATGTGGCATCTTGTTATATATTGACAGTGTAGAATCTTTGCTTTCTTGGTCTTCTTTTTAATGTTATTGTTTCACGTTCCTTTCTTTTGAATCCTCAAAACATGCATAGTTTCATTTCTTGGCCTGGTGAAAGTACCCAATTAGATAGGACTTAAGTAATCCTTTGAATTGAAGTACATTGGACTTTGGAGAATTGCAGAAGATGAAGGTTTTAGTAAAAACTCAATAGAAGATTTCGTTGTATCCCTGTGTCTTACATTAACAAAAATGATCTAATTTCTATGGTGACATTAGACAAACTAGCAATCTTCAAGTATACTCTGAGCAGAGGTTCATGTTGCAGAAATCAAAAGGGTTGTTGACACTTGAAAGCTAACGTCGACTGTGAGCTTTGCACATATGTATGCAGTCATAGATGCAATCACCACCACAGTGAAGTGGACAATCTAGCCTCTTCCATTTGCACCTGCCTTCACCCATGCACTGTGCATATTCCCCCACCTTATATTCTCCCTTGTTGTATTGATGTCTCCTGTTTCCTCCTCTTTTTCGAACTCTACCACATGGACCCCACTTCCAGGATCCTGCTCCTCCACCTCCCCAACCCCACCCTCCACCTCCACCACCACCTCCACCACCTCCGCCTCCTCCACCCCATCCCCAAGCAAAACCACCTCCACCACCTCCACCACTGCCATCTCCACCTCCTCCACCCCCGCCACCTCCTTGTTGCCTGCCTTTCTTGTCCTTAAAGACCACTCCTGTATAACTCAGGGGAGAATCATTTGGGCTAATTTTCGAGGCAGTGATATCATTAAGAGTACTAGTATGAGTCGTGGGATTAACTCGGGAAGTTTCGTTGTTTTGGGCTGTGGAATTATTAGCAATTTGCATGCTGCTGCATTGGCCTAGTAAAACCATAGATAATAGCAGCAGCATGAAGCTTAAATTTCTTACTGTTTCCATGTTGAGCCACACTTGAGGTTGGTAATTGTCAAGTTCTACTAAACATGTACTATATATAGTATGTTTTAATAGCTAATAAATACATACAGCTTACAAATTACGGCAGTTTTACATCCTTTTTCTATACTCATCCTACCTTTGGAGAGGATGGGAGTTGGCTTGGTCTGCACTCTTGATTATATTTATGTACAAGACATGATGCAACTGGCAAAGACATGCACTCATCATGAGGCAACCTACTGAATTGTATACTACATTTCCTTAAAATTTTTTAAAATGGTCGGTTTAACTACAATAGGTGTAATTAGGTATCTGTATCTTCGAGATGCAAAGTCGAGGGGATTAGTCGATTTACCAATTAATCGTGAAATTTGCTCTTGTAAGGTGATTTCGTTGATGACTCGGTGTTAGCCCCCAAATCAATTTGGGACTGCTGCTATTGTTGATTTGGTGTGACAAAAAATGACTCGTACTTTTCTCGTAAATTCAGATCTGGAAGCGTAATCACAGCTCGAATAGTTGTTTAGAAAAGCGCTTGCTTGGTGACTGACTTTGCTAGAACCCCCACAATTTATCGTTGACAATTTTTTAGCATCATATATTTGCCCTTTTCATAAGCCCTGAAGTTATTAAGCGATTTTGCGTAGCATTTAAATGACATCAGAACTATGTAAGTAGGGATTTTATTGGCTGAAAGCAACAAAGATTGCATTTTTAGCGCCCTAAAGTTTCGTAATATCAACCTTTTCCTCCTCCCCAGTCCCCCCCTATGAAACACCATCTTTTTCCAACACGTCCTCATCATTTTCTCCACTATCACACCCTACATTTTCACGCGTATAAGTTTTTGGGAAGCTTCTTATCAATGTATATTTTTGTCCCACTATACCAATTTGTCGAAATTTTGTTTGATTTGAATGAAGATTAAAGCTGGCCTGCAGGTCACATAAGGTTTACGATTCTAACTACTCGATCAGTTTTCATTCAAATTGGATCAAATAAACCAAAGAAATTACGCCATAAATGGTGATACACATCACATCCGCTTTTTATTCCGACTCGTCTAAAGAAATACACTATTCATGGTTACACTTCTCGTCTGCTAGACGAACAGCCAAAGGGTCATCAAACCTTCTTAACAGAACTATTAAACAACCAATCTGCTACTCCACCTCTCATCATATAGGCATGTGAACCAGGTAAACTAAAAAGAATAAAATACAGAACGTTGTAATGAACTGTTTTCAAGCTTCACCATGACGTAACTGGGTATTAAAATAATAGCAGAGAAATAGTACACCAAGGATGGCCCAAACCCCAAATACTCAAATACAGCCTTCGAGATAACGGCATAAACAAGATCATCATAAGTCATAATACGAGTCGCACTCCTGAAAAACTACAACAATATAATCAAGTAATGTACTACAGTAATAGTACAGTACTATCAGCATCATGGAGGCTCCCTCAGGAAAAAAAGAAAAGCATCATGGAGGCTTGGACTGAAGTCCGAATCTGAAACAAACTTGAACATGAAATTAGTCCATGACAGTCGAGAGTGACTGCTGGGTGTGTCATTGGACTTGATGCGTACTTGCTTCATTCGACTTAAAGAACCTGTTGCTGTCTGAAGACTTGGGAGAGGATGTTTGTTAACATGAGAATGCTCGATTTTGAAGCAAACATATACTTGTAGGGTCGAGAGTAGTCATATGCTCGTAGCAAGGATAGAGTTGTGGACATGAAAGTATGAACAGTTCAGTATTTACACTGTAAATGGGCTTTGATCGGAAAGGAACTGACCGACTAACACAGCCAGCTTGTGTGAGTGTTTACAGTCTTGTGGTAGCAAATTCCTGTGATGAAGACACCTTCTGCAGCAAGACGTTAGATAAACGTGGATTAGCTCGGAGATGGTTCTGTCTCAGAAGGTTGAGTGTTCACATTTTTCCAAACAGGATAGTAAGTATCCAGATCAAGCTGTTCCAGAATGTAATCTGTCTTCTGGAGATATGAAGCATGACCGTCAATGATGTGTGTCACATCAACCTGATAAGGGTATCACATGAACACAGCATGAGTTAGTCAACAAATAGCAGGCATAGACAATAATAAGAACAATGAACAATTGAGGGGGGAGAACTATGAACACAGAACCCACATTTTCAATCCCCGGCGCATCAACGGGTTGAATTCCTGCTAATCCTTGCGAAACTAGACTGCAAATGATACACCATTCAGAACAATGAAGAGATAGTACATAGATTACACGCACCAGCTACACACAGCAGAATCAAGGCTTTATAAGCATGTAAAAACCTAACATTGATGATCTAAGACCTTAAATCAATGTTTCATGTTCAGATTTCCATTTAAAAACTTGATAGCCAGCATCTAAAGACCAAAACTCGTCCCTTTGCAATGCTCACTCTACGGAATCGGGACCCTTTTACTTCTTTGATCCCCCTACCCCTCCAACTTCATCACAACAAATTAGGTTAGCACTGAACGAAACATGGCAGAACTTAATGTATGAATATAATCACCTACTTGGAGCGGAAGGCAACTCCAAGAGTCCAATCATTTGTTGAATAAGCATTCACGAATCTCCCAGATACCATCTGTAATGGAAGAAAAACTGGTGCTTTAGGTACATATGTTTGCTTATATTTAAAACAACTGGTGCAGACTTCTAGCATGTTGAAGATATTTAGCAGCCTTTCCAGGCAAATTTCACTAGTACATAATTTCGAAACCACACACTCCCATTTTCTACCACAAGTTCTAGATTTAAGCTCATCACATGCACACACAAAAAAAAAAAAGCGCTGTGGACTTTAAGATACAAAAGGATATCGAAAATATGCCTTGTAAACTCTGTTTACAAATAGCCATATGAAAAGCAAACATATGATATGACACTGAAAACAAGTCAAGAACTTCATTGGTCAGAGCCCGGAGCATTGAGCACATAATTAATTGTACTGTCAGGAGATCCAACATCCTTGGAAAAGAAAAGGAAAAGTTGAACAGGAAAGCAAAGACAAAAAAATTGAAGGAATGAGCTAGAGATGTCAGCTACATGTTCAGGCATCATTTGTTTAGAGCTGATGGGACTTACCTTTCTCGCAAGCGTCCAATTCTCATCTTTTAATGAAATTGGTGCACCAAGAAGGACAACCCTCTCCACGATCCCAGCTGTCATAATCCGACAGTAAATTTTAAAAAGTCAAAATCCCAAGTAAAACCTGTCCCCTTCTTCCAAAAGCTTCTGGAAAGAAAGTTACAATATCAAGATCTAAGAGACATCACAATTACCGTGGTCTCCTTCTGTTTCAGCTAGACACTGGAGGCACTTGAATATTATACGAGCACCAAGCGAGAAACCTATGAATGTAACAGGTCTGCCAGCACATACAAGTAACATGTGAGCACATGATGAGGAATCACAGATTTTTCGAACTCCAAACCTAGACCTTCGCACCTATGTCCGTGGTGTCCTTCTAGGAGGACCTCTGCAAGAAGCTTTCCAGCTTTATCTGACCTGCAAAACATTTGAAACGACTAGATCTTAGCTCCTTCCTTATCATTAGGCATATGAGTAAGTAACAAACGACGTACTGATATGGGGAAAAAATGAAATATAGTACTATTATTGAAGAAACATTTACTAGCTGCACAATTAGAGAAGCCGTTAAGTCCTCCGAAGAATGCTGAAAGGCATAGCTTTAAAGCCCCGGCCTACACTATAATGTGGTAGATAAACTATTCGAAATAATTATAAACTTAATTTAGATATTAGCATAGGTTTCTGGACAAAATCAGTGTCATCATTTTCTGAGTGAGCAAAGCTATCTCATAGAAATGGCCAAATACTTTGCATTTTTAAACAGATAGAGAATACGGATAAACCAAATAGAGCAACAAGTAGGAAGAACATTCGAAGATGAGAGAGTGATAGCACGACTACTATGGGATGATGTGAACAGCACTCAGAAGGAAGGTAAATATATTCATAAAAAGAAGTCCCAAAATATCCCAATGGTTTTTCTATAAGACAAAAGCATGATGCCAAAGAGTGCAGCGAACAAATCAAGCAACAAAAGTGAAGCTCATATAAGGATCCATATATGTGAATGTCTAGTCAATGCATGATGTTAAAAGCCATCAAACAATAGACAGAGAAACTTAAATAGCATATATATACATGATCAGAATGAAAGTTCCGTCAGTAACTATTGAAGACAGGGCTATTGAAGTGAAGAGAGTAGTCTAGCCCACTCCCCCCTAACAACTATCTGATTATTCAGGTCGATGTAAAGATTAAACATCACGCATAACATGTACAGAGCATTCAATTCGACCAGTGCACTACTGAGAAATAACCTGTCTAATCCAACTGCCATCACTTGCTTAAAGAACATCCCTAATACAGGAACCAACACTCATATCCATCCGGGCACTCCAAAACTGTTCATGGTAAAGTTTTGGTAACATTTAGCGCATTTCAAAATTTTGGTCAAAGTGACGAAAAACGAAGTGTATAATCCACGTTTTTTGGTCGAAAATGGCCCCAAACAAATATTGCTCAAATTCTCAGGGAGGCATCTATGGGTCATATTATTGCTTATGCAAAATATTAGAGCTAAAAATCTATTTATGTTTCAATAATCGCCTAAAAAGAATGTTATTCTTTACGGATGACGTGAGACCAAAGGGTTTAAAGAACATCCCTAATAGAGGAACCAACACTCATATCCATCAAGAGCACTCCAAAACTGTTCATGGAAAAGTTTTGGTACATTTAGCGCATTACAAAATTTTGGTCAAAGTGACGAAAAACGAAGTGTATAAATCCACGTTTTTTGACCGAAAATGGCCTGAAAACAATTATTGATCAAATTCTCGTGGAGTCATCTATGGGTCATATTATTGGTTTTTGAAAAATATTGGAGCCTAAAATCTTTGCTATGTTTCAATACTCGGCTAATAAAGCATGTTATTCTTGACGGATGAGGTGTGTCGGAAGGGCCTAAAGAACATCCCTAATACAGGAACTAACACTCATATCCATCAAGGGCACTCCAAAACTGTTCATGGTAAAGTTTTGGTAACATTTAGGGCATTTCAAAATTTTGGTCAAAGTGACGAAAAACAAAGTGTATAATCCACGTTTTTTGGCCGAAAATGGCCCGAAAACAATTATTGCTCAAATTCTCGTGGAGGCATCTATGGGTCATATTATTGGTTTTTGAAAAATATTGGAGCTAAAAATCTAAGCTATGTTTCAATAATCGCCTAAAAAGCATGTTATTCTTTACGGATGACGTGAGACCAAAGGGTTTAAAGAACATCCCTAATACAGGAACCAACACACATATCCATCAAGCGCACTCCTAAACTGTTCATGGTAAAGTTTGATTACATCAAGCGAATTTCAAAATTTTGGTCAAAGTGACAAAAAACTAAGTGTATAATCCACGTTTTTTTTGGCCGAAAATGGCCCGAAAACAAATATTGCTCAAATAATCCGAGAGGCATCTATGGGTCATATTATTGGTTTTAGCAAAATATTAGAGCTAAAAATCTAAGTTATGTTTCAATAA
>JBBYHQ010339411.1:0-13136 GCA_038382645.1 Spergularia azorica
CTTGTGGCAAGAACCGATGTCCAGGTTACGCAACAGAGGGCAGTTAAGCACCACATGTGCCATGTTACTACGCTTCAGAGACAAAGTATCAAGCTCGGGGCACCTGCGGCGTAAATAGCGTTCAGCAAGCAAATAAAGTACATTATCTAAGTCTAAAAATGGGGGGAAAGAAACAGAAATGGGTACAAAGTATGCCCACCTAACAGATACACGAAGTACTCTGCATTTTGTAACTTGAAGATGCCGCAACCTATCATGGTTAATTGAAATCTCTTGTACACCATTCCCCAGGGCAGCATCGCATACAATCAGCTTCCTCAACATGGGGCAATCAGACAGTGCATGAAAAAAGGCTTCTCCAAGTTGTCCTTTACCTATGGTCAAAGCTTCAAGATTTCTGTAGATATGAACAAGTCAGCAGCATAAAGAGGTAATGCAAAACAGACGCTGAATTAGAGGATGTAAGACCATATACCTCAACAAAGAAACTGCTCTCATTACAAGCATGTGCATATCACGATTACCACAAAGATTCACTTCAGTAGCCCTTGGATACCGAAGACAGATGTCTTCCACTGCAAACACAAAGCCAAGTATGAACATGAATGTGTATAGTCAAGATTCAAGATACACCTAAGAAGGGCAAATGCCATTATCAAATCTAGAGACAAAAGAACAGTTCTAAATAGCCACTTCTATGCTCTAAAAGATCACACTAGTTTCATTCCTCGCATTATCTATAAACAATCAAAAAGCAAATCTTGGTGTCATTCGAAGCTTCTGAGTTCTGATAACACTTGAAAGCTTTACATTTCACAATACACCCAACCGACACATGTTCTACACATCTCCTTGTGAAATATAATAGAATAGCTAAAAATGCACGGAGTGCACAGCATGTGCTACGTCAGATCAAAGACAGTCTCTATTCCTAGATAGTTCTAATTCTCAGCAAACCCTGTATTTGCAAAATCTTAAAATCCCTTTGAACACTGAACCCTCTACTTGGGTGAAGTCAGTTAAAACCACGTTTGCCAGTAAGATGAGGTGAAACATAATAAGATGAGGTGAAACAGTTAAGGCAACAAGTTTTCCGAAAAAAAAAGAACCTAAAAAACTGGAGGGAAAACTTTAGCAAATGACGGGACACTGGTTTGTGTCTGATTCATTCTGAAACATACTTTAACAAGTTAAAGGTCAAGTTATGTCTGCCACACAACGCCTAATAAATGGCGAGTTGAAGAATTAGGTCCTAACTTACGATCCTCTCCTGAGACCTCTCCCTTCAAAAACATACATAAGATATCAAATTTTCTAGATCACCTTTAGAACATTTCTTCTTAAGAAACATCTCACAGATGCTCATTCTTCACACTTATTGGCTGAACATGACTCGCTTCTAAATTGGTCTTTAAGCATAATCAATTACTCATCATCCTCGCTATAAGGCTTTGACGTAAGCCTAATATTAGCTAATCACCCAACAGAGAGGGCAAAGGGTAATATCACCACCTCATCATATGTACTAGGAGAAGTTACTATCATCCAAGGAAGCAATCTTTCAATCCATTTTCTATTAATAGGCACATGTTTCATACTCACTGAAAAATGCCAATGTTGAAGTTGTTTAAGAAGCTCAAGATTGAGCTCGCTGTCAATCAAACAATCAACGAGTCTAGGATCCCAAAAAGGACACTCATCAGATGATACATGCAAACAGTCAACAACCATTGCCATAAACTGCCGACAAATAGAAAAACCCGAATTTGAGTCCAGCAAACCACCTCTTAGCTATACTGGAAGGAAACCATGGTTAATCTTAGAACTCGAGGGATCAGGCGCATACGTCATAAGTTCTCCTTGACACAAACCAAACCCTCTTATTTTTCCTCACTTCTCAGAGCTCTATTCAATGATTGCTGACACCACCGTCCAAATAGTTTTACTTCAATCCCTTTCTCTAAGCCCAAAATTCCATATCTTGACTTTCATTTCTCAATTTACAGAAATACAAAACCATCACATGCGTGCACTAATGGTAGCAAATTCTGTGATTTAGAGACGCCAAAAAAGTTCAGTTTATCTATGTTTCAGAATGACATCAACCATGCATGCACAACAATATAAGAATCTTGCAAGTGAAAAAGTACAACAAATACTGGAACAGGCTTATAGCTATCTGATAATCAACACACATCTGCCTGGAACAACACTAAGACAGTTTGCAGCACAAACATATGTATATTAAGCGGACACTTCACATAAAAGAAGAGATAAGGTGATATGCTTCAAGTTCTGGCCAAAATGGAACTTACATTGTTCCACCGAAATGTTTCGGTTTTCAAAGTCCAACGAACGCCAAAAATCTTCATGAGCGCTGGCAACTCGCCACTGCTTGCAGACAATAGCAGCTCGGCAGAGGTCTCCATGGCCTAAGAAAGAAAAAACCTGGCAGGATACCAAAATACAAAATAAAATTAAACCTACTAACATGTATGAAAGCACGGTAAAACACTTCCTAAATTATAATGTCACTGGTCCTCCCCTAAATCATAATGTCACTGGTCGTCCCGTGAATCTGGATGAGCTCTTTCTACTAACAAATTGACTGGAAACCATAGTATAGCCTAAGACTTCATAAGATGCACAGGAAAGTGCAGCTTACTAATACATCTGTTTAATTAATTACAATAATTCAACTTTTATATTTAGCACAGGTTACTAAAAAAATGGTGTGAAGCGAAGAAATCATATTACCATATGCAACAAATCGTCTGAAAGATCCATTTGAATTTCCATGGCATCTACTTCTGAAGTATCAATATCGTTTTTTATAGTATCCTGGCCATTATTGTGGCCACAAGTATTTACAACTTCCTCAATCGAAGAGGAAATCAGCTGAATCTTATTTCTTTGATAAACAGAAGAATCACTGGAGCTAGTGTAGCTCTTTATTACATCATATCTGCTATCAGCAGGTGTAAGTCCCACGTTTGCAAAATGGCATTCCCTGCACCAACAAAAGCACCCACTGTAAGAATAATCCTTGGGATGCACAAATCAAATTAAATATGAACAGCTCAAGAGGCTTTGAAGAACAATGCCCAAAACCGACCAGTCAAGATTTGGTAATATGAAGTAACATAGCAAGATATACTCAAAAGTTGTTGATTCAACAAACACGGACTCCAAAAATGTAGCTATTGCATATTTGCATTGGACTACCATGCAAATCACGACAGCTTGGGTGCAAAACACAGCCTCTCTATAGGTTTAAGATTCAATAAAATGTAGGGCTCACAGCTCTTGCATCTCAAAGAATATCGACTACGGTTGTTGATGGTGATGGTGATGGCCTTGGATATATCGTGTAATTGTTATCACATTCGGTTCAATGCCAAAGCAAATGACAACCAAAGTGTAAGCATTCAGTATATGTGAAATTGTGAGCCATTCAAACACGGTTTTTCCTAATAACTCTAACCACATAGAGAATCTTTAAAAAACAAATAACAACTAAGTTTAATCATCACACATGTCCAACTAAATTCAATCTTCCTACATTTCCTAATGACATCAAGCTCACTACTACACACAAACAATCAAAAACCCGAAAACATAATAACAACAAAACAGAAAACAAATTAAAGGAGAGAGAGAGAGAGATCATACCGCAAACTCGGTTCAAGTTTGGCACGCTTCGGATGAAAATCCGAATCATAAACATCCTCATCCTCAAACGAATCAATTTCCCCAAAACTCCCCAACCCCAACCCCAACCCCAGACCGAGGCCGAGGCCGAGCCCAACCTCGTCCCACGGGGGCGAAATGCGGCTACTACTCCCACCAACAGACAACTCAAGCAACTCATTAACACTCTTTTCTCTCTCCACAACCACACCCTCAAGATCCCGCTTCAAACCCCCAACACAATTTTCATTATTATTATTATTATTATTATTACTCCTCCTACCACTATTATTTACACCATTCAATTCCAAATAAAACCCTAATTCCAAATTCTTCCCTTCTTCTTCATCATCTTCCCCCAATTTCTCATCTTCACAGTTACGTTTCCCCACATTTTCGCCGTCTCCCTCACCTTCCATCCTATTATTATTATCCCTATCAATTCCGCTGTCGAATTCGCCGAAACATGGAAGACAACACCAAATCCTCATACACACACACCCACCCCCCCTAAAATCGATTCAATTCGAACCACCAAAACCCTAATTTTTTTCGTAATCGATCAATCAAATTGGGGGAAAAGAAACCCTAGAAAAGAGGGGGATCGAGTGGAAATTCAAGAAACAGTGAGGGGTAATTTAGGAAAGTGAAAAGAGAGAGATCTGATCGGAAAGTTGGAAATGGGGAGATGGAAGTTCAGAGGACAAGAAAGTAGAAATGAAAAGAAATGGGAAACATTTTTGGGATTTTCTTTAATTTTTATTTTATTTCTTGGGGTTTAATTGTTTATTATTTATAGTGTTTAGTTTTTTTTTTTTTTGGTACAAATGAGCAGCTTATGCTGCGGGGGTGGAGGTATGAGGATTTGAACCCGGGACAACCCCAGGCAGGTTGAGTTACTGACAGTATAAACTGTTTGTGTCGTTTTGTTTGGGCTTAATATGTTCCTAGGTTTTACTACAAGTGTACAGTACAAGATTTGTTTGGACTTGTTCTGCTTCTTGTTGGTGTTACATTTTTGGTTTGGTTAGTTGTATTTGATTTGATTTAAGAGAGAGTGTAATCAAATCATATCGGGCTTATTAAAATCAAATCAAATCATATTAATTTAAATCAAATCATAACTATTTAAATAATAAGTTGTGAATTGAGTCTAATATTTGTTCTTAATTTGTTTACATTAAATCAAATCAAATCAATTCAGATGCATTTAAATCAGATCAAAGAATTGCAATCATATCGAAGATGAAGTTAGTAATAGTGCTTGAGTCTGGTTAGATATATTTGGTAATTGATTGATGTGGCGATATATGAGGTATTTGTTTCGGAAACCAGTGAAATCACGCTTTACATAGTAACATTTACTGTATCATATTATTTGTGTTAGTAGAGCGTTTTTTTACTCGAGAATTAAAAAATTCATACTTAACAACGACCGGTTCACGGTTTATGTGATATAGTAGAGCGTTTCTTTTTCTTGAGAACTGATACATTCACGCTTACCATTTTATTCGGGCTTTTCCATGTTAGAAGAGCGTTTCTTATGCCAGTCCAGTAAATTTACGCTTTATGCGCTAGACGATCATTCTTTTTCCCCTCAGGGAGTAACAAATCCACGCTTATTATTGGTTGGTGCACGTTTTAGGTATTAGGAGCCTTGTTCTAAATGAGTAGTTGGGGGATGGTAGGGTTTTTCCCGAGCTGAAAACATGATGAGAATGGTATGTTTGATATATCGAGTAATTTTAAATGAACATTGATGAAGAATTTAAGATATAATAATATTTAAAAAGCAGACAGATTAACATAATTATAAACATATGGTGTTCACTTGTTTTGCTCGTTGGTGGTGTCACATTTTTCGTGTCATCAAAAGGGACCAGAGGGTTATTTAGTTGGAACGAGGAAGTACTTTGCTGGAGTTAGTAATTGATGTGGTAATACATCAATAAATGGGGTGTTTGTTTTGGTAAGCGATAAATCCACACTTAATATCTACTGATACACACTTTGTGAGTTTGTGTGTTAGAAGGGCATTTTTTCCTTGCAAACTAATAAATTCACGCTTAACACCGATTGGTTCGCACTTTATGCGTTAGAAGATCGTTCTCTTTTCCCGCAGGAGCTGGTAAATCCACGCTTAACGTTGATCCGTTCACGTTAAATAAATTCACACTTATTATATCTTGCTTTATGCGTTGGAAGATCGTTCTTTTTCCACGCTTAACAACGACTGTTTCTCTGGGACCGATAGATTCATGCTTACCATCGAATGATTCACGCTTTCTATGCTAGCAGGGCGTTTTGTTTTTCTCGCAAACTAATAAAGCACGCTTAACAACGACTGGTTCACACATTCGGTAGTAGAAGATTGTTCTTTTTTCCCTTTTTGGAAATGATACCTCCACGCTTCACATTTATTGGTTCGCCTTATCCGTGTTGGGGGAGAAGTTGGGGTTGGTAGGTTTTTCGAAAAAAAAAAATAATAAGAATGATTTGATATATCGAGCAATAATATATGAACATTGATTAAGATACAATAATATTTAAAGGATTTTTCTAACGTGTGCCCATAGGGCACATGATAAGATTTAACTTTTTTCCTTAATTAGGTGATATTCTCCTGAATTAATCAAAAAGATTTCATAATTTGTTTTTTCAAGTGAGAATATCATTTAATTAAGGAAGGAAATGAAGTTTTATCATGTGCCCTATGGGCACACGTTAGAAAAGACAAATTAAAACTTTTTGCACGTATAGTATAAGTATGGACTTGTTTGCATATTGGTGGTGTTATATTTAGGGCAATCGAGAGGGTTGTTTAGTTATTGATGTGGTAGTATATGGGGTATTTGTTGCGGAAAAATGCATCCACGCTTAATAATGTCGACTAATTCACGCAGTCTGTGTTAGTAGATTGTTATTCTTATCGCAGACCAATAAATCCACGCTTAACAACGACTGGTTCACGCTTTTTGCATTGGAAGATCGTTCATTTTTTACCTCAAAAATTGATAAGTCCACGCTTAATATTGATTATTGGTTCACTTTCCCCGTGTTACGAGAGTGTGGCCTCATTGTGGAGGCAAGTTTAGTTGGGTTAGTAGGTTTTTTCGAGTCGAGAAGATGATAAGTAAGGTATGTTTGATCACTACTTATGGTCATTATTCCACAAGAGTCCTCTCCCTTAGTGCAATAGGTGCTCAAACAACAATTTAAAGATATATATATTTCTATTCAAACTTATTTAAATTGCAGACCAATAGTTGATTGTTTCCCATTTGAAGAACTATGTTCCACTAATGACTTCTCGCTTGTACATACAGGAAATGTTCCAAGTGCTATACAATTATCATCAACTCATAGCCAGATCCTTTTTTCTCTTTTTCTTTCTTTGTTTTTTGGGGGAAAGGGCTTCGCTTCAGCTGTGTTCCTGTATCATACATCTATCATCCTGGTTGTGCAGATGTTTACAATAGGGATTCCAGTTTCTTCAATTCTGGATCAAGCTCTTGAGGCGCCACATCAATTTCCGGAGTGAGATAGGCGTCTGCAATGGTTTTCCCTTTCTCAAGCACGTCAGATGGGACGGTTTGTAGGAGGCTGCAAACATCACAAAGGTTATTTGATAAATGAAGATGGTCTTCTGGATGATGAAGTTCAGGAATAAAGTGAGCATCAATGCTACCTGTCCAAGGAACTTATAGCAACACCAATCTTTTCTTTCATCAATTTGGGTGATGCGGCAGGGTTATTTCTTGATGCACGGAGAAACAGAGAATCAAGTTCATCCAGAGCTCTTCAGAAGACCATGAACATTGACCAGTACAGTGATGCAGAAAACATGCAGCAACTTGTTAGAAGAGTGATCATATATCCTGTCTACAGCATGTCTAGTTATACAGTCTAAATCCTAATCATAGTAATCAATAAGATATGACAAGCAAACTGTGTACTAATGTAAAACCATGTCGAAACAGCTGAGTCAACTAGATATTCAAACAGTTGGCCTTAGCTTCATGTATACATACAGAAGGACAGAAACTCATGTGCAAAGGCCGTGAGGGGAGATGGAACACTCTAGCTTCATCATGCTCTGTTGTGTGATACTGTGATCATGCTACCAGATGGACCACTTAAGGTGGAAAACAAACACAAAAAGAACCCTTAAAAGGATGCGTTCTGTGAACTGTAGAACCACATGGAGAGCGGTTGCAAAAAAGAAAAGAAAAAAGTTCTGCTGATACATTGGAGCAGCTAATGCTGCGAGGCGAACGAACAAGTATTTATTGAAATACGAAATTCCATGAATCCATATTCCACCTAGGAAAACATTCTAATAAGGCTCTTGGTTATCAATTATCAATATGTTTCCTCCCAGTTGATCATGATTTGCACATTCATCCTGCAGGCTGCAGGTAATATTTCGAAGTTCTAAAGTGTAGTAGACTAGTAGGAGTAGTTAATTTCAGCTTTCTACACCTAGAGTGCTACCACAAGTTCAGATAAGTTTAGTCAGACGATAAGTTTTTGCAAAGACAACAATCACTACCTTAGACATCGTTCAACGTCGTCAAAGGCAGTTTTGCCCTTCCCGCCTTCTGAAGCGTATTGCGCAACCTACATCCAAAGATGATTTCAGAAAATTGGGTATGCAAGAAGTATGAAAGACACATAAAGGGATGAAAATAAGCTCTGTGAAGCAATGACTATATCGTCTCTAGCTCTCCACAGTTCACCAGAATACAAATCAATGAGAGTCCAGAAAATTAGGAGGGAAAAAAAGGTGAGACATTTTTTTAGCGATTACAACAGGCCCATGTGGCAAAACAAGTAAAGTAATAGGATAAGACCATTGTGGCAGGTTTAACATACAGCTCGAACATTTGAACGGAACGAGGCAGCAGGGCCAGAACGTAAAACAGATCGGTAGGCAGCATACTGAGGCTCATCAACTTCTAAGCTTTTTTCTGCATTAAGATAGAATTTTAGAAACAATTTTTAACATTGGACACAGAAATTATTTAGCTCTTTCTTTACCAAGACACAACTTAAACTAGGATGCTTCAAACAGACAGAAAATATCACGCGATGGCAGCATAAGCAGCAAGCCAAAGACATCTCAATGTATGAACTTTCGAGTTACAACCACAACTGTGAAAGGCTTTTGCAGGTAGCAAGATCACCACTTTAAAACAAGGAAACGTAATAAAAATAATAGCGTAAATAATTGTACAATTATTTACGCTATTAAAAAGCACACTTGCAAGTCACAGCAACAGTTCACACAAATCAAGACTGAAATGAAACCGAACTTCAGATACATGTGTTTGGAGTAATCAACCACATCTAGTATACCTGACGAAATGGAAGAGAAATTCTACAGATATACATGATTCAACTTTCCAAAATGACGTGTTAGTGTTCAAGATCTGGTGATAAATGTAAATCAGTTTTCACAAAGAACTAGAGTAATAGGCATTAGGCTTCTAGCACTGCACACACTGCTACCCTGGAACTTTGAACAATTTCAGCCCCAAAAGCATGAACCGTAAGTTTTATTAATGGTCCCTGAGGGTTTTCAACGTGCATAACTATGGTTGCATAACTGTACATATTGACTGACCTATCAAATATATTACTTCCCCCAAAACAGTAGTGTCAGATGAGTGATGATTGTGTTTGATGGTATCATTGCGACATCAATTATAGAAAGCAAATTCAAAAATGGAACGCAAAACGTTCCTCCATCAAACCAGAATAGATAGAACAAGATATAGTAAAGAGGCAGTGTCACAATGCAAGCATGCAACAATTGAATCTACAGTTTTCACCAAACAATCAAACCTAAATGCACCAAGGCAGAGCTGGCCACATAACACCGAGAATAAACCCGCTTGAGAAAGACCAATTTTGTATTTGAACAACCATCATCATGATTCACAAAGGCTTTAAACTAGTCATGAGGATTATAAAGACCATAGGGCAAAAAGCTAGCAGATGTAGAGTCCAGAGATAGGCAATAAGGAAAACCAAAGGGAACTTTCTAAAGCAGTACTTGCCCGCAGTGTTCCGTAGTAAAGAATTTCTTGAAGTAAAAGGAGAGAGAAGAAAACCAAAAACTGAACTGAAGGTGTACATTGCTATTTTAGCCTATGTACAACTATGTACAGTAAGTGATCCTTAATCGCATGGTAATACCTAATAACAGAAATTACAATAAGACAGACAGTGAAGAAATCACCTAAGTCTTTAATCTGCAACTGAGTCAATAGAACAGCTGGCACATAGGACTCCAGCGGTTCAAGCTTCTTCCTGATTTACATACGCTATCAAGTGGTGATATAAATCAATCCCAGTGAATATATAAACAATATAAGGCGATCAGTAAAACTATCAACATAATGAGGGTAAGTAAGACTAACAATTAACATAGGAATGGACAAAAGGCAAGTACGACAAATCCAACATGACAAAAGAGTACAAGTCTTATCCAAAATGGAACCATGCTGGTCTTCACTCTTAACCCATTAACAACCAATTTGACCAATTGACCAACCCCTTTTGTCCCGCTAAGGCTGATTTCAGAAATTCAGGATTAAACACATGATGGTGATTGGTATCATTTATGAAACATCTACTTTTCACTAATGGAGTTAGTGATTGTGGTGTTATTGGAGTTAGTAGTTAAGTCTACTGCCTTCAAGTACATTAAACACTTTAGTTGGATGGTGAAAATGGAGGGAAACGGAGGGAAGAGAATTGGACTAAAAGGAAGGATATGGTAGGGGAGGGAAAGAGATGGATCGAAAGCTTGATAACAAAATGTATAAGGAGAGAAAGGAAGGGAAGAGTGTAAGGGAGAGCTATTATCCCTCAATTTTTATACACTAAATCTTTCCAGTGTGGAAAAGATTTAGAAGTAAAATTACAAACCAAGCTTATAGATTGTTGGTAGAATAGATTGATTACAATTCACAACCAGCTTTCGGTTTTCTAGCCTCACTTGCATAACAGCTTTGCACCATTTGACAATTTTGGTAGCAATAATACTCCTTGCTGAAGACACTGCAGCCATGTTCTGTTGACATAAAGGAAGGCATTGGTGTGATAGGACTTGCTTCTAATTTACTTTCACAGGTTGAAATAATTGACAATTTCCTTTCCTTTCTATCCGTTATCCAAATGAGAGATTCTTGATCCCTTCATTTCCCCTTCCTTTCCTTTCCCTCCATTTCTTTATATCGAAGCACGCTCTAACTAAATCCCAAACGTTGACTACACCACTAATAGGAGGTATCTTAAAGACTTCGAGCTTCCCCCAACCAACCCCCCCCCCACTCCATCAACATAAACCAACAGAACAACTGCCCCCCTCCATCCCACCAGGCCACCACCTAATCACAGATAAACACGAAATGTTGGATACATTGCACCCTATGCTCTTCCTCTATCTAAAATCCGTGTCTTGCTATCTTATATAAGCTAGATAAGCCTGCAACTTTGTGCAGAAGTTCAAACATGTTATTGACGTATACTACAGGTAGCACAAAATCATTATATGTTGTTATATGACTAAGTTGTAATGCTATCGTTATTTAGCTTGTTATCCCCTATATTTACCGTAACAAACTCCTATGTTATTGTAACAACTCTAACCACATTGAGTATAAAATATTAATACATCATGAACATGGCTGTTCATACAATTGATCATCCACTATCTCATATCACTTCATTAAGTCAAGCAACGAAGATTCCGACCTAATATCGTAACAAACTCCTATATTGTTGTTACAAGTCTAACTACATTGAGTGTACAACAGACGTACGATAAGATTGTTGATCACCCACTTTCTCATATCCGTTTCTTAATTCAAGCAACGAAAATTCTGACCTAATACCGACTCAAAATAGGGGGAGCAACCCATTTCGTAAGCTAATCTCCAGTCTCTTTTGCTCTCTGGCATATAATTTCTCTCTCAACACACAGAATCGTCTCCTTCCATTCCATTGAATTCTTTACATTTGGCTTGCATTTGGCCGAAACAAAAACAAAGGGAGTACTAGTATTCAACCCAATTTCACTACAATTTCGAGAACTCGTTGCCGCTATACTTAGAAACAAAATTAAAACTTTCAATTATTCAGCTACATTCATCAAACTTTCATAAGCCACTAACACCACTACAGTCTACAACTACTAAAATCAAGCTCAAACTTGTAACACACACAACACAAAATTAAAAATATAATAAAGAAAATAGAAGAAATTACCTTTTGAGGTATCTATCAAAAACGTCATCCGCAATTGCATCTGCTCAATTAAAAACAAGTAAAAATTACTGCTGTAAAACTGCACAGTAACCAAACGGAAAGGAAAACAGTAAAAACATGGAGGTAAAAAAAAAGGGAGTGGCGGACATACGAGGAGGAAGGGAAGAGGAGAGAGAGGGGAAAATGAGGAGAGAGATTGAGAGGGTGAACAATCGCCTGCTTTCCCGCCAATTCTGGGGTTGGTGGCGCATTGCGCACCTCGGCGCACTTTTCCGATTATGTGATTTCGGTGAAAGAGACGGCGAAGGGCGGAAGTTATGGATGAAGGTCGTGGCGATGCTAAAGTGCGCCGCCGTGTGAATCGCCGCCATTTTTAATTATTATGTTATTATTATGTGTGTGTTACAAGCCACCACCGGTCGGAGATGATGAGACGACAGAAAATACACACACACTGTTCTGTATTATCCGTTTTTCAGTTTTCCTCTCTGCTCATTTACCTATTTGCCCTCCATTGCGCCAACTAGCTAGCTAGCTTTGCGTTACGTTTTTCGGAGGGAAAATTGAGTCCTGACTTGGGTTGAGACCGTATCTTTCAATCCGTAAGATGTTTATTTGGACTCTTTTTACTCGAAAAGTTGAGCTGGATGTGAAGATACTAAGGGTCATAAGACGTGAGGATGAGAAAGATATATCGGAGTGGTAGTGTAGTAGAATTTGAGGGTTTGGAGAGGTTTTGATTTGCTTGAATTGATTGATGATTTTATGGAACTTGATTATAAGTTACAACTTACAACCATGTACAATACGGAGTATCTATTTCTAAGTTCATCAATGACAATGACATAGGATAGAAACATTTCCTAGTTTAAGTTTAGCCTTATGTAGACTGATTCTTAAGGTGATGGATTTCATCACGAGTATATCTATGGTCAGATGGTTAGCCAGCCTTGGATTAGTCACGAAGCTTATTGGACATATTGCTCTAAGGTTGACATAGCATTCTAATGGCTTAATTTGACGTTATCGGTAATTTTGAATTGGAATCTAAGTCGCATATTGTGGTAAGCTTCACACAATGTTGTGCCAAACATCATTTTCAATCACGTTGATGATAATCGGGCGTGAAATTTGGCATCTTTCTGTTATGACAATGTGAATTATTGATT
>JBBYHQ010339442.1:0-13132 GCA_038382645.1 Spergularia azorica
AAAGACATTACAAGAAATAACTAAGTTACATGAAAAGAAACTAAGGAATAAGACTTGAAAGACTTGGATCGTCACACAAAGCAAGTGCACAACTATTTTCTCATTTGAAAAGAAGTTCGACCTCTACTCTGATATTTACCTTCTCACGAAAAACAGACATGAGATAACAATTTCAACGTTGCACTTTAACTCAAAAGAAAACACTAGATAAAAATCGAAAACGCTCACATATTAGAACCAAACGTAAAGAATTCACTAGAATAGGGGAGTATGTGAATATCAGCAACAAATTAGAACACACTGCTTCAACAACAATTCAACTTAGTTGGAATATACTAACAACGGAGCAAACACAATTAGCCTGATGTTATTAATCGGGTCGAATGCCAATTAGACACTCTCTTAAGTTTGGCTTGGCATCACAACGATGGTTAGAGTCTCATCATCCACACAAAAGAACTACACGATGTGGTATAGTGATAGAGTGATTAACAATCAAAAGCAATAAATACCCCTTTAAGAAACTCAAACTCATAGAAAGGACTACCTATTGTTCGGAAAATAGTTCTCATGACATTTTATGCAGCACTTCATTTGATTATTTCGTTTTGATACATCTAATCACATTAATATTTACAATTTGTCACGCAATTATCAATGAAAATTCCGTTTTCTGAACGAAAAAAGTTAACCTGAAATCACTGATTCAAAATCATTTTTACAAAGCAATTGCTAGCATTTTCCATAGAGAAGTTTTGAGGGAATGTTTGGGAAATGTGCCATACCTTCTCTAGTTCTCTTCCATGAATTCTTTCCACTACACTCCTACAACAAATTCCTACAACAACAACCCACACATACCATTCAATTAAAATATTAATCCCTTTTTAGCATTACTCTTTATTAGTCTCAATCACACTTTAACTATCTACTAATAACAAATTATTAATTATCAATAATAATACTAATCACCAGAAAAAAAAAGTCCCACTTTAGAAGAAGTTAGACCCAAATAAAAACAACTCTTGCTCACTTATATAAACCAAGACCAAAACCCACCCAAATGTTAACTCTTTAATTTTCTCAATCTTTCACTCTCCAATCCTCCATAACTCCATTACCAAACCTCGGATTAATCCGATATACGAGTGTTGTTATTCGTCGCCCAACCATATTTTATTACTATCGCCCAAATATTTAAATTCCAAGGGCCAAAATTTTCCTTGGAAAACCCACCTCACTTTTCCGGCAAATTGGGCTCTGTTTCTGCCGCCACTTTCACCAACACCCCCACCAAAATATTCCTCCATTAATTATTTCAAAAAATACCCAACATTTCTCCCCCCTCAACTTTCCATATAAAGTAGTACCCACAAAAATTTCATCCCAAAATTTGTCTAAAAATGGCTAATAATCAACCACCAGAAGGGTTAGGTGATGAGTTTTTTGAGCAAATATTGTCAGTACCCGGGTATAATTCGGGTGGAGGTGATCATCAAAGTGGTGGGTATGTGGGTAGCGGGTCGGGTGGTGATCATGGGCCGTCATCAATCTTGTTGGGGTTGGGTCCGGGTGACGGGTCGGGTCATGGTGGTGTGAATGTTGGGCTTGGTGGGTTTAGGGGTGGCATGGGTTTGGGCTTACCTTTGGGCCTTAATTTGGATCATGGTAGCTCTTCAAGTGGTTTGGGTGATGGCGTCAATGTTACTTCATCTTCTTCTAGACTCAATGTGAGTTGCTCTCTTCTTAATCCCATCTTTCTTTTTATTTTATTTTTATGTTTATGTATATTTATTTGTTTGTTTTAGTGTGAATAGAGTGTGAGAGTGTTTGCATATGTCAACTAGAATGTTTGTTTTAGTGCACCTTGTATAACATGAGTGTCATATATGAGTCATATGATTGCGTGGTTTCATTTGTAGTTACGTATTCAAATCAAACGTTAACAAGTAGTTAGTGGCAAGCGCGGTTGGAAGGAACTATCGTTGTGTGTGGTTTTTTATTTTGGGAGCGGAAATGTAGTGTTAGGGGTCGAGTGACTAGTGGTGGATTAATTGGTAAGAATTTGGAAAAACGCGTGAGTATAGCTGGGAGTTGAAAGTTGGGGTGACAGATTATAAACGGTATTTTCTGTGAAAAGTTAGAACTTTTGATCAAAATGTAGTCCTGGAAGTATACGGCATAGTCTTTGCGCCAAACTCGCTTCAATACATATAGCTTGTTTGGTAGAGAGAAACTGGATGGAAATAAACGAAAGGAAGGGAAAATAAGATAAAGGAATGGAGCCACCGTTTCCCTTGTTTGGTTTACATATAAGATATCTGAAATAACTGGAACGACATTGGGTGTTTTGATGTTGTAAATTGTCTTTCCGTCCAATTCCGCCTATTTTGGGTGGAAAAGAAATATTGCCTTCCATTTCCTTTCGTTTCTTTCCACTTCCTATGCATTTTTACAAACCAGACATTGGAAAGCTATAAAATCTATTTCATTTCCGCTCATTTCCATCCAACTCCTTCCTAGCAAACAAGGTTGTAGACACTTGCTTTTCAATCAACCTTATCATGCGTCTTGTTCGGTCTTCTTTACCCCTTACAATCTATAAATGGACGCGGTATATCCCAAAACTAAACGGGGTGCAGCTCACCCCGAATGGTAAGACTATAGTATTAGTATTTCCCCTATCTCAAAGCGATTGTCGTGCTTGAATATTGGTCAATCCTGGATAGTAGGTGACCCAGATTCGGAGCCCTCTTTTTTTTTTTTTTTTGGTAATTGGTTAGTGTGGCCGTCCCTCTAGGTCTTATAACGTCGGTTAGGGAGTAAGGGCCCAACCAACCGAGAGAGAGGGGAGCTAAGGGGATCCTCCTTCTATGGGTTCTCGACTCTAGTGGTTGGAGTAGAACCTGGAATTTTTAAGTCACCTTGTCCCATTCTACCACTAGACCATGTCAAATTCCTAATATAGAAATAAACAAAGAATCACTCCAACATAGGGTGGGTAACTACACTTTTTAACAAGGAATAATGGGTATGTTATTTCTTGAGATGCCTTGATACTATGATCAACTACTATAAACAACCCAATAGATTACGGTTCAAATAGACGGTTGGTTCTAGTTATAATGTATTGTAATACTAGTACTTTTGAAGGAGTATATCTAAATTATTAATGCAATGAGTGATTGGCTTTAGTGCATGTATGATTTAGGATTTGATGGAGGGGTGGCAGTCTTTGTCACCTTGTGTTGGGACTTATTATGTCCTTGGGTATCCTGTCTTTAAATCTTTTTTTTCATATATGATTTGGGATTTGATGGAGGGGTGGACCATTTTCATTATTTACTTAGATATAGCTAGGTTACTTGAGTTGTCTAAACTGAAACTGAACTCAATTTACTCATACAAACGTAGACCTGAAGCTAGACTAGTCGAAGTTTGGGCGGAGAACATGTCCTACCTAAGTTCTAAGTTCAAACTTCAAAAACTTTAAAGTCGACCATTCAACTTTACTTGATTAATGAGCTCAATTGTCCAGATGCCATTGACATTCTGTTATGATTGATAAAACTATTAACTATATAGTACTAAAAGATTTTTTTTGCTGGTCTATTACCACTGCATCAGTCTGCAATTTTGCATGGTAACGAAATGAGCATTCACTGTCTGGTCTTTAGTGATGCTTCGATTGAATTGATTGCAGTGAGTGAAGACACGATAAGCAATTTGATTGTTCTGTAACAAAGGTTAATCATTGTGCCAATAAACTTAGATTAGGCTACTCCACAACCCCCCCCCCCCTGAAAAAGCTCTTACATGCTAGGATTTGTGATAGTTAAATTGTTTCAAGTTTCAAATCTGTACCTAAATCCGTGTTATACGGTAGTTGCTAATCCCGCTTAAACAAATCTATGGATATTAACTTTTTCTTTCTGAAACTTCTCACAGCTTGAACATGAAAATCTCAATCATATTGTACTGTTTTATTTTATCAGGGAACCATTGTAGGTAACTCGTTTTTCTGTCTGTTTTTTTTGTGTGTGTTAATCTAGAAAGTGAACTAAAAAGTAATAGAATTGCCTTTTGCTTTTTTGTGTTTGTTTAGAAAAAACTTCCATAATATTGGATTATCATTGGTCGTAATATTTCTTGTTTTGTACTCCCTCCGGTCCTATTTAAACTTCCTTCTTCCTTTTGCGCACTCCAAAAGAAGAAATACTAAATAATACTTTATGATTTATTTATTTATGATTTATTTAGCAAATAAATTTAAAAGCTAATCTTAGCCAACATCTTTATGTTGCCTCCCTAATTTTTCTCTCGACAAAAACCGTAATATTTTGGGAATGGGAAGAACAAAGTCGAAACCCTGAAAAAGGGAGAAGGAAGTTTAAATAGGACCAGAGGAGTAAATGTTAATGGAGATATATGACGAGTAAATGAATGAATAATTTGAATTGGATTCTAACAGGAGAACGAGTCGTTGCATTTGACAAACTTATTTCCAGCATTCGGTCAGCTGCAATCTCACTCCATCCGCGCTCCACCTCCATCTATTCATGTTCATCAGGTTAATTCTTCCTACCAACTTCTTCACCATTTGACATATTTTCTTTTGTTGATAAATGTATGCACTACGTTGATCTAGCAACAGGATAGCAGAAGCGCTAGTTAGGTGTTAACTGAGAACTATTCCATCAGTGTATCGAATCCTCGAACTAATCAGTAATTCAGGACATGCAATTTCTTTTCGCTTAAAGTGTAGAAGTTCGCTTCAATGTACCCTTCTTTCGATATAGTCTTTTAGTAATCATTCGTTTTTGAGAAACTTGGGAATGGATACTCTGTTATGGTAAAAGTTGATTTGCATGTGGTTCATCTAGTAGCTCTTCTTGTCAATACTAGTAACAGGGTAGTAACTTCAAACTTGCATATAAAATTCATATCGACATATCGAATCTCTTTACCAAGTTGTAATTGTCAATGGATTTTATGGATTTATGGATTTGATATCAATAGGGAAAAGATGATTAGTACACTTTTATCTAATTGTGGTGAAAATTTAACGATTGAATCCTAACAATGACATTTGAAAGGTCCAAGTAGGCCAGCCACCTAAACTTTGAGATGATTAGAGTATCAAACATTTCAATCGATCATGCTGCATTATTTTTGAGACAGAGTTGTACATGTTCAAAGTGAGATGAATCTTTTTCCATGGTAGCCCCTGACACGGGTGCCGGTTTTCGCACGTGTGGAACATGTCCTTATAGATCGTAGGGACCCCTTAGTCTTTTCCTATGTTTTCAAGTGTTATTATCTGGTTGATGTCATCAAAGAGATGAGTAAAGTGTCCTACTCATCCACTGTCCCAGTGTCCCTTTGACGCTCTTGTCAAAGAGAAAGAAAAAAGAAAAAAAAGCGCGTTGGAGCCCACATATGCCAAAATTCTTGGTCTTGTCCAAAGTTAATCCTAAGAGTTGACACTAAGGTTTGGAAAAAAGAGATTAGATAAAGAATTTCAAATTGATTGAGTCGCAGCCATGGCTTTTAAAGTATGTATAAATCCAAGCTTTTAGTGGTACCAGGGCATTAATAAATAACAAGTTGCTAAAGAAATAATAAACTTGAGCAGCATGCTTTTAATCTTCTATTCTTATGATCTGATCAGTCTTTTCTTTTGAATAAAATTTCTGCTTTTCCATGATGCGAATAAGAGTGTGGAGTTTTCAGATGCGTAATTAAGCAGAACCGAAGCTTTTTATCCATGATTAGCGGCAAAAGATAAAAGAACTAGGTACTGATGTATTGAGAGTCAGAAATGAACCTAAGAAGCATATTCTGGGACTGTAGTTTGGAATATTGGAAAGCTCTGTTATGCCCATCACCTGAAACAGAGCCTACTTGCATGGTCACAAAGGCGCAACATGTGTCCCAAACTATAATGTTCCAGAAGAAAATACGCACTGAACTGAATCTACCATGCTATGTCAAAGATTCCACCTAAACGTTTTTCTTTTTCAGTGTTACATGATTTTGATTAACTTAATATTTGGCATAGTTTCACTGAAGTTGGAATTCCTGCATCCTGTATCACATATGTTATGTACAAAAAGTAACTTGTGAAGCCACCCCATATAGCACCGTATCCAGCTGGTGTGCCATGGCTGTTTTATCCTATCAGTGAGTGCAGATATTTCCAACATACATGAAGTTTGGAAATATTTGGATGAATGGTGCCAATTTTATGATTTTTCTTTTTTTTCATTTTCCTTCCGTTTTTTGCATAGAACTCTTACCTTTTGAAGGTTGACAAGAACTAATCTAGTCTATTTAATGATTTCTGCAGACTTTCCAGGGTCACGGGGCACCTGGACAAGCTCAAACAATGTCGCACCCACCTGCAATCCGACCTAGGGTGCGAGCAAGACGTGGCCAAGCAACTGATCCCCACAGCATTGCTGAACGTGTATGCCTCACCTCTATTTCCTAGTCTATCATTTTTCCATGATAATTTATGTTTTTGACGCCTAGATAAGCCGTCTTTGCAATGGGTTAAGCGTCACAATAAAACCAGATGTTGAAGAACTAAATCGCGAATAGAAAATTAGAGACCCTTTGTTGTGTAGGCAAGAAACGAATAACGAAGGATAATGCTTGAACTTTTGAATTTTGAGCATCAACTAAAAATGATGACATTACGTCTTTTTGATGTTGCAGTTACGTAGAGAAAGGATAGCTGAACGAATGAAGGCTTTACAAGAGCTCGTTCCGAGCTGCAACAAGGTCAGTGACTTGTTTGTAGCTTCATGTTGGGTGGAGCATTTTGTCTGCTGTTTTTTTATTCTGACTTTGAAAAGAATTAATTTGTTAAGCCTGTGTTAGCTATGAGATAATGCTCTAATATCACTGGTGCATCTTACAGACTGATAGGGCGGCAATGCTTGATGAAATCGTTGATTACGTCAAATTTCTAAGGTTACAAGTCAAGGTATCTTCTCTTAAAGTCACCTTGGGCCTTCACCACATTTGAGCTATATGATCTCATATAAATTTCTATCCACTTTCATACAGATTAAAGTACTAAATCAATTTTGAAATATCTGCTCCTTTTTGCAGTCACTTTCTAAATAATGTTCAAAGCTATTGTTAAGTGGCAGTTACCATCAAAATGTATATCACACATGCTCTATTTGAATAAATTCCTAAGCAACTTAGCTCTTCCATGGCATGTAGGTGTTAAGCATGAGTAGATTGGGAGGAGCTGGTGCCGTGGCACAGCTTGTGGCCGATGTGCCACCATCATCCATCGAGGTAACGTAAAATCACTAGAGGAAAAGTTAATTGACCTATGACTCTATGAGGATTACTTAAGGGTCATGTACTAATAGTATGACCTAGATGTGAAATCTACTCAGCTGTGAAACTGGTTTTGTGAACCTTTAAAGGGTGAAGGTATTGAAGGGACACAACCAGCATGGGATAAATGGTCAAATGATGGCACAGAGCAGCAAGTTGCAAAACTGATGGAGCAAGACACTGGGGCTGCTATGCAGTTCCTTCAGTCAAAGGCACTTTGCATCATGCCTGTATCACTTGCTTCAGCCATCTTTCGGTCTCAGCCACCCCCGCCTGATCCTGCATCAATGGTCAAGCCGGAGACCAATCCCCCGCCATAATCAGCGTCTGCCTACTACGCGAAGCAAATTCCTAAATTATGAATCTAACTCCTTCCTAGTGGAAGAGACATGCAACTTGAAAGGTAAGTCATTGAACCCTTGTCCAGCTCTTGTCAAAGAAGGATGATTGGTAATACTTTGGAGGAGGAAAAGCTACTATGGTCTAGTCTTCAAAGTGTAAAGCTTGTCAAACATGTTTGATATAGCATCATAAACTAATCAATGGTGGGAAAATTAGTGGGGTATGATATAGACAGTTTTAGCCAATTCTGTTCTATAAATTTTCATGTAAAAGTGGGGGGGACCTATCTTCTTGGACATGTTTGTAGTATATAGTATATATAAATGTATAGTATGATCATGTTTTATGGAAATTGAAATAAAATGGGTAATTGGTAGGTTGTCTTGGAAAGCAATGTTGGAAGCTTCTTCTTTAGAATATTTTTTAATAAGATTACTTTTATATAATGGAGAAGATTATGCATTTCAGGTGATGAATGTAATTGGTTAACCTTGTTCTCATTTGAAAAGTGAAGAGCTTTTGTGTTGATTTGGTGAGGGATCTTATTCAATCATACCCCTAATTTGATTTATATGTAGGGTGGATAGTTAAAGCATGAAAAGGCTAATCAATAATTATTGGACGGTGTTGTGTTTATTATTGTGGTTTTGTCAATGTAGTTGTGTTCTGAACCTTGCACAGGATAGGATACCGCCCTCAGGGGCGGAACTATCCGGCGGGGTTTGAAGGGCAGGGTTTGAGATTGTCCATGCTTATTCTAGTTCAGATTCTGGGCAGAGTGTAAGACTGCATGGATTTTATTTTGATGGCGCGAAGCCATGGTTGGGTTCTTGAATGGAAGATTGCAAAATAAGTTATTTGCCTACTTTCACATAAGAGAGTAGTCTAAAATTAGTACATCATTCTGAGATAGACTATTGAACGGCAGGGTGTGGGATTGTCCATGCTTATCAGCATATTCTAGTTCAGACTCTGGGCTGGTTGTAGGACTACTTATGGACCATGGATTTATTAATCGCGCGAAGCCATGGTCGAGTTCTTGAATGTAAGATTGCAGAATAAGGGATTTCATACCTACATCCTGCATCCCTGCATTACAGATTCTGTTCTGTTTTGTTTTCCTGGTCTGTCTTTTGCATCACTATTTTTCTTTTTTTCTGTACTATTTTGGCTACATGCCTTTATTCCGACTAGTTTACCATCAGTCCATCACAGACAGACCTTTCAGTGTATCTACTTCTCCGAAGATGATAATACTTGCCTTGACAATCCGAGCGCAAACACTGAACATAAGAGAGTAGTCTGAAATTGTCATCCCTATTCTGTAACTGTCCCATTCATCTAAAATGACTTACGCGGTTACTCCTATGGTAACACCTTCAGAATTATGTATATCAATGTTTGTTTCAGAACCATAAATTGTGTAGAGAGTATGTCGAACATAATCAACAGAGTGTCCAACACAAATTAGGCAGCAAACCCTGAAGTGAAGAAACGGACTATGGTTGCGACTGTCATCTAAAGAGTTCAGCTAGCCTGAGTTCGAAACTTCAGAATGCTGATGTTCTACAGCTTTATACTGTTGCTACTGTCCTGGTTCCAAATGCATGTAAATTGTAATAACTGTGTACAGATCACTAATCTCATCACTATACCCAATTAGTAGATCGAAGAACTCCATATCCAAGCACCCAACTGCGTGCCTGTTGCGATCATCTAGATGAGCTTGCATAGTTGCGTTCTCACCGCGTAGACAGTTTAACCTGGGGTCTTTGGGAGAACATAGAGTCAGGAACACAGGATCATCGACCAGAAATCATAGCTTTGAACTACTTCTAAATTGACGTTTTGTATCTACATGAGATAGAGCCTAGAGGCCAGGCATTGAGGGCAGGATCTTAAAGCTATTGGTGAGTAATAAGAGGCGACCAGGATCTGAACTCGTTTGTTCGATATCTGATCCATCGTGTTCAGAAGTAGCCGAGTAAACCTATTTTGAAGCTTCATCACGTAGCTTAGAACTGCTGCAAGAAAGATAGACCACTCTCCACACCTATTTAAGTGCAGGAGTTGTGTGCAAACTCAGCTCATCTTGCAGATGCTGGTGCGCTGCAGAGTTTAATCAGGAGATCATGCACAATGATCAATTGCTATAAACATCTTTGTAAATTGTTACTAAATCGCAATTTCATTTCGTTCCTTCTGCCTAGCACGCAAATCATTGAACCTTGTTACGATTGTAAAGATGATAGGACCGAATTTAGATCAGAAGGACTGTCACACACATGAACAAAATTTGTAAAATGTAATAACAAAATTTTACAAACAGTTAATCTTCAAGACTAAGCTATAAGTTGGTATATATTATATGTTGTCCTATACTACATACAATTGCTCTTCAGAACTATATACTCTAATTACTGCTCTTCGATCTTCATACATGTTAACAAGTTTTCCTGTTGATGATGACAATTATCAGGCCAAACAACCCAAGCCCTTAATTTCGGACCCTTTCATAATTCGAAGCCTTTTGCAAGAAGTAGTGAACATTTCCCATGGAACATCACCAACCAACATCCAATCTCCATCTTTATCTTCATAAGTTGCTTCATACTCTGACCCATCTTTGTTCGATGTTTCTTTGCTCGACGGTTTGCCTACAAAAACCGAGAGTTTATTATTATGACGATCTACACATTAGAATTCTAGCATTTAGCGAGTTTTTAAACCGACAAAGAATTATATATGTGTGGTATACTTACCAGCTTTGAATTTGAACAAATATTCCAAGGCTTTCATGAGTTCACTATAACCCTTGTAGAGTTTAAGATCAACCTTTCTAAGATAAGGTGCACCATCCATGCTAACCTTCACAAACACTCTTGTTGTTGCTTCGATGCAATTTTTCCTGTATGATCGAATTGGTGGCCATCCAATAGCTTGTACCCTACACACATCGTATCAATACCAAATGTTAATCCCAATTCATATAACAACTTTTCTCAATATTCTAAAACTACGCCGTTTCTTGTTTTCGGTAAACAACCAAACGACCACTAAATATTTTGAAAACTAAGTTGAAATTGTTCGAGACTATGTACACTTACTTTTTGGGTGGAGCATTATGTTCATCCTGGCGAGTTTCTGCACCAGATGTAGACTCCTCACAAACAGCAGAAGCTCCTCTTTTCTTAGAACCCGGTAGGCTTAGTGTCAACTCTGTATCTTCATGATAACGCGATTTCTCATTGATCATTTCCATGGTATTTAATTTGTACGTGCAATAGTTTTGATGAATCTTGTGTAAGAATGCAAAATATATATGAGGAAAGTATTCTAGTTTGGTGAGAGATGATGAAGAGAAGATGTGGGAAAGTGATGAATATATACAACAAGTTGGCGAGGAAGATGGTACGTTAGACGTTAGTATGGACATGGAAATGTCGTAAAGTGAAGTTGTCTTCATAAACACGTGTGCTGTACAGTATTGTGATTGGTAGACAAAGACGATCTTTTCATTACTTGTGTGTCTTTCTGCTCACATGCCCTTGTTTGGTTAGGAAAATATGTTTTCACAATTTGTTCCTTTCTTAAAAAGATGTTGTACATAAATTCTTCCGAAATGAAATTTATTTTAGATATTAATTAGGGATCCAAAACATTTTTATGTTGGTACGTTAGGTTTCCTTCAATCTCGATACATAATTGTCACAAAGCGTGAGCACGAAATTATGTGTTAAGATTATACGATTTCATATATTTATGCATTTTACATATGAAATCAAAATGTTGCTACGCTAGGTTTCCTTCATTCTCGATACATAATTGTCAAGAACGTGAGCACGGAATTATGGGTTAAGATTGTACGATTGCATATATTTATGCATTTTGCATATGAAATCAACTTTCTAAGATTAGTAAGAACTTTGACGACTACTCCGTATAAGACTAGATATGAGTACGACTGTATGGCCATCCGATCTGAATACGCGTAGATTATATCATTGTAACAATAATGCAACACCAAAAATCTCAAAAATACAGGGTATAATCTTCAAAGCCAAGAAGTTAGGGACAATATGAAGGCACGACATCTAAAATGCGTGGTCAAGGATAAGAATGGTACACAAAGTGTAGGTCAAGTATCTTACAAAATCAGGGACAAGCTTAAGACATACATGTTGAGGTCTCAGAAACTAAGGACTATGAAAGGTAAAATTGGGTGGCAAAGATTGGTGTGCTTTGGAGTAACGTAGACGTGTTAAGGACCATTTGAATTTGGTGAGTAGTGATGGATATGGGAGGGTTGGGTGGTGGGGTGGTTTGGTTAATTCAGCCCACATGCCTTTCTCCTTTAAGACCCTACACAAACAGTTTGCTCTTCTGTACCATTTATTTTGTCTCTTCGATTTCGGGCCGACCCGGTCCTAGTGTTATCGATTTTTCCTTCCTTCGCAAATTCCTCGAAAGAGATGGCTTTAGGAGTGTACGTGCAACTAGTACGCATGGCGATTGGGAGTCATCACTATACCTAGAACACTGATCACTCGGAAAGTTAGTCAGTCAGGTTAATTACTTCGGTGCCGGGATCTATTTGGGTTAGTAGACAATTAGGTTGGGTTAAGTCATATCGAATCTGGTTGATTTGGTGTTATCTGGATCATATTAATTAGTTCACATCAAGGGCAATTTATAGTAGTTTGAGTTTGCCCCTATTTTGAACGAGTAGACACTGTTGTCGACTCCCAAGCCACAAGTTCTGATATTAGAATGATATTATTCGCTTTGAGCCAAGCCGACCATGTACAGATTTGAAAATGGGTTCTCTCTTTTCCGGAGGCCTCATACCAAGTGATGAGCAAAAGTAGAGACTTATTAATCAATGACTTTTTCATTGTTTTTTCAATGTGAGACTTGCACTGACCCAATAATCCTCCCGGCAAACCAATGACCAAATACATGGTCTTTCCTCAAGGGACAATTCCCGTGAGGTCATAGAGAAGGGGTACGACCGCCAAATGGCGTCCACTTCTCCACTACTCAGATCTGAACTGTGGCTTAAAAGAAGTTTTGTGATGTTGTGTTAGTAAATGTGTTTCTGAGAGTTGTTTGTTGATACCGTAAGAGTGGATCATCTTTCTCACTTTGATCCATGTATCATGTCATAAATTGTTGTCATAATATAGAATAATAATTATTCATTGTTATGTATTGTTGTATTATCTTTTATATTGTTACCTAGATTATAGGATTTGTATCAACTAATCCAAGAATGTAGATAATTATAATGTTTACACTGCTAGGACTAATTGCGAATTATTATGCATTCTTAATGCTTCTTATTACTTGATCAATTCACCACGGGAGTGGGATTTAGGATAGTAATTGGATTAGACTATGATAGCCTCGCCCGGATAAGTAGTTCTTTGCA
>JBBYHQ010339462.1:0-13128 GCA_038382645.1 Spergularia azorica
AAGTGAAACTTCCATCTGATGGAGAGAAGGTCTGGTGGCAAGAGTTTGATGTCACCCCACGTCAGTTGGAAGGTTGGTCCTCTAATTGGGAGCTTGCTATTGGATCGTCGTAGATATATGTTTCCATTTAATTATCTCTCTTTGTCCTACCTCTCTATTCCATTCAAGAAGGGGGTTATTTCAAGGAACCTGAAGTCTTGCACTTTTTTCCTATTGATAGTGCTACCGCCAATACTATTCAAATTAAAATAGAAAATTAGACCTAGGCAAACCATTGTAGCTATAAACACCTATGATATGCCCATATTATTTTATTTTTAACTTTAATTTTCTTCCCCCTTTATTATGGAGTGCCCAAAATTATGTCAAAAATAGTTGTGGGAACTTGGAGTAAGACTTTCTTAAACTCATGTACGGTGTTCCGTTCTTGCAGAGGTCAGCAATCAAATGTTGGAACTGTATGAGCAGAGTAAAGGACTGCCTACCCAAGGCAGTGAAGCTGAGGGTAGTGTGGGAGGAGGGACAGGTAACCGGACAGGTTCAAGGACTTCAACTGAAGATCACTATGCTAATAGTAACTCATCTCATAATGGAGTTATTACAAAACCAGGAACTCTGAAACCTCCGATTGTCCATCAATTGCTGGATCATTCAAACAAACGTAGCTGACCCCCTAGAGGCTCTCAGAGTAAGAATAATGACTATGCCAGTTCAGACAACAAGCCACATGGAAAACAGAGGATTGTTGAGCCGCTGGTTCATCAGGAGAGTTTGGGGGAGGGCCCAAATGTAAGAGGTGGTCCACAATGGAATAGTAGTGAAGATAGTAAAGAAAAGAATGTTGGAGGGAATAGAACAAGAGAAGCGGGAGAGGTTAAAGGTAAATTCCATAATAATAACATAGACCTCAAAGAGGCTATTTCAAGCCAATCACCATCTGAAATGATTGAGAAAATAGATGCAAACAAGCTGAAGGAATTACGTGAGAAGAGAAAAAATTTCCGAGGTGATGTTATTCACAAGAAAGACTCAACTGAGGACTTTGATCCAATCGTGAAGGAGCTGGAAGAGGGTGTTGAGATGGCTGCTGCCGAAAGCGAGAAAATTAAGCAGCAAAGGAAGCAGAACTGGTCTCAGAATTCAGTCAGACTGGACTCTGATAGCAAGCATCTAGAGATTTCTGGAGATCACCACCATGTAGGCTCAAAAGGGCAGCAACTGCTTAATGCAGAGAATGTGGAGGAAGGTGAGGTTTCCATAATAGATGATTCCAACTGGGATTATCACTCACCCAAGTCAAATGATCGTAAGAGAAAGAGCCCAAGTGATAAAGCAAGTGATGGTAAAAGATGGCGTGATGGTATACCAGGGGAGTTATCTGAAGAGAAGAGGAGGATGGGCCGTGTTGGTTATCCTGAGAGGGATCACAAAAGGCATGTTCAGGAAAATCATGTCTAAGCTTTTGTCTTTTCCGTGAAGCTTAATTCGAGTTGTTAACTACTTATGTATCATCCTGAGTATTGAAGAATGCGGCTAATGGTTAAATCATAGGTACGCACAGAACACAATTTTAAAAGTGCGCGTAAGCTACTTATAGTATACTGTTTCCATAACCCCACCCCCCCCCCCCCCAAAACAAAAAAAGATACCTATACTGTAGTCTTCTAGCAAAACTCATTAGAAGTGTTGTTCTGATTAAATTGTCCTGCGCTGTGTACAGTCTGTCCCCCCCTCCCCCAGCTCCCTCTCCTACGTTTTGTTGTGCTTAACAATGGTGGTCTCGACCAACTGATTATGCTCGTAAGAGGTTTTGTACTTGTAGTTAATCATTATAAATGAAATGCCGTTTGAGTGAATCTAAATATTAGGTTACGAGTCTTACGACAACAATATTAATGTTGCTTGAAAAAAAATTCTTAATGAAAGGCATCTAGCCTCATATCTGGCCACTACCTCTGTACCTGAAAGTTCTTTGTTCGTAGAAGGATTGCCACCATTTTCCTAAAACCCTATGTTTTCTGGTTCGAGGTCTTTTGTGATTTGTTAAAGTTTGTTGTTTTATGCAATTAAGCAGCATCTAATTGGTTTTGGATCTTACTTCCTTCATCACCTCAGTGCCGTGGACTTTTCACCCTTTTGAAATCTTGCTTTCCTTGGTTTTGGTCACTTAGGTCTTACTTTGTATGTGGTCATTATTGGTTGCCTCATCTGGTTGGACATACATAGTCATCTGATTCTCGAAACAGTCCCGACAGGGTGGTTCCCGTTTCCTAAAACAAACGGAAGGAGGTTTCATAATGTGTAAGCAATAGTAACAGGTAGATTTTGATGCAATGATGTGACTCGATTTTAGACCTGATCTAATCGTGTGACTCATGACTTTTTCTGAGCTTGGTGATTTCTGCTCTCCAGTGGTATTATATTTTAATAGGATAATAGAAATGGTAAGGTACCTATTTTAGAGAATAGGCTCTTGGGTGATTCGTATTTGTCTTTTGTGATATTCATTGGAGTGAGCTGCACAGGAAAGACGTGTATGACATTGTTTCTTAGTACTTACATCATGGTGTTCTTGTGTTTTAGCCTGGAGTTGATAGATAGAGTGTTTTTTTCTTGCTTATATGGTCCTTTTGAGATTAACAGGTTTTGGAATTGTACTGTTATGTGAACTCTTGGTATGTGGAAAGAGTATTTGTTAAAATTGGTAGTATGGATAACCTGGTTTTCATTGTTCACGTGTATTTCTGTAATTGAATTTGTTAGCAACTATTCAAAGGCACATTTTGGGAGTACTTGATTAAGTTTTCATTTGCCAGACTCAAAAACTCGAGTCCGTGAAGCCGTGGACATGGTTGTTTCCCTGGCATGGACAAATGGGCAGCTGAACCAGTTGTATTCTTGCCGTTTTCATATATTGTACTTACACAACTAACTCGGGAGGTTTCTTGTATAAACGATATGGCATAGGAACCTCTGTGCTAGATGGTCCTATTTGTAATACAACTGATTGTGTTTTCCTCAAAAAGAAGAATAAAAAGAAAAGAAAAAAAAAATCTTATGGCTACACTGTGACCAATGTCGATATTGCAGGTCTTTATGTTTCTTATATGTTGTACATGTACGTGACCTGAGAACGTGCTCGATGGTCGATTGGTTGTATGAGAGAAGTCGAAATTCCAATGCAATTGCATTTCTCGATTTGAACATTCGATGAGAATTTATCACATGTGCCTGGTCGAATTTAGGAAGCAAAGTTGCACATATTTTTCGCTTGCTAAGGCCAAAGATGTCACTGCGTCATTTTTTTTGAAGGTGCCAATTAAGTGTGCTCTATAATGCATTAAGTACTCCAATTTATTGATGATTTGCGGTGTGAACGGTAAAAAATCTAGGTTTTACATGTACAGAAACGTTCTGAGCGAAATTTCAGATAGCAAATGAACACGTAAAGACCGAGTCGGAGTCTTGAGTTGGTGAACCAGCTTTTATAGAAATGACTGGGACAACTGCGGGGGTACGCCAAGCTGAATAACTAGATTATACTCTTAGCAGTATAGACCATTTCACCATGACACCATTGGCTGAATGATTACCTGCAACTTTCTTTCGTATACATGAGAATCGAAAGCAACACTAAGACATTCATAATTCATAACAAATCGATGTACCAAATCTCGTTGCTAACCACAGAAGCTGTTTTTGAGTCATTAGTCGTAACTCTGACAAGTTACATCGTGGCTTGACGAGGTAGTCTTACAGACAATGAAAGCTCACACACACCGTAACATGCTTCCAAGATTAATAAATTTCAGCTTAGTAATCAAAGGAGGTTTACAAAAATCTACAAGACTGCCAAAAGGATGCCCATACATATTTATTCAATACTTCACTTGACAAGGGGTTGCAATAAGTTCCCAGCATAAGAAAGCTAGGGTGAAACCATATGACAAAAGAGAATAAGACGGCACCTGAGTATCCTGTCTCTTCAGTAACCAACTAAAGTGCACTTCGAAATTGTAATAGCAGATTTGGAGAGATTATTCTGTGGCTGCAGGCTTTTTCTTGACGGTGTAAGGGTAGTACTCTTTGCCGTTGTCTACTCTAGTTGTCTGGCCTCCAGCATCAATGATAGCAGAAGTCACGGCTAGTGCTGCTCCAGCAGATAAGGCGGTGGGAATGCTCCTTGCTGAACACAGAAGATATAAAGGTATAATTGTAAGATCTTGCTTACATATTTTTGAAAAAAGTAAAAATATAGATGAAGTTTTGTCAAGTGGCCAACCGTCCAAGGTTCTGCAAATAGCAAGGACCTGGGAGTACAGAGGAAGAACAGCACAAGAACGGACGAACACGCGAAAAACCTAGAAAACCCAGAGACAGTAAACACCAGTTCAAAACACCTCCTAACTGACACCTAACATAAATTCACTCCCCCATTGGATGCACCATCCGTCATTAATGCAATAGTAACTTGTAAGGCTATGAAACCCCCTCCTGAAGGTTGCACTACACACTTCTTCAAAGTGGTAGAAGAATATAATAATTTGATTACAGACATCACCACTGTTTTTATCACGATCTAGGAGGGCGTACATGAGTAACTACACCTCAGAATTCTACAAAACAAGGATAAGCCACCAATTGCTTTTACTTCCAGCATTCTTACTTCAATTCAAAGGAGCTCCTTAGAAAAGCAAAACTTTCAGACGCCCTTTTTACAAAAGATTCCCAAGTTTTTAAGACTTTCTTCTTCGTGTTTTTATTTTTCCTTATCGCGCAAATTCCTACAACCTTTTGAAATGCTGTCCTTTGTAACATCCTTTTGTCAGGGCCAAAGCTTCCATATTTCATAATAATTCAAAACTGAATGAGCCTCTGTGTTGGCATGCCTTAATAGGGGAAGAATGACAGTAAGATAGCCAAAGAACATATCCTCAGGTCTCAATGACATCAAGGGTTTGATAGAGTCTCACAAGGGATAGGAGGGAAACAAACCATCGCAACGTTGAGACAGCTAACTTTTTGCAATGTGAAACAAAGAGTTCACGGCATCAGCATGAAAGAAAACTACTTGAACGTTGAAACGACTATTTCTAATCCCTTTCCCACCCGATGAGATGAGCTAAGAGCACTGCAAAAAGATGGAGTTGAGCCTCTTATGAGCTGCACGACATATCACCAGCTGACAATTAGTCGAGGTAGACACATCATCATCAATACTATTAGCATCCACCGCGAATTGCCATGGCCCGCATCCCCACCCCCTCACAACTCCGTGAATTCCAGCTAAGGTAATTATTAGTAGAAGATCCATATAAGACGTCATTTAATCTCAAGAAATCGAGAGAATCAGAACAAGATGAGCCTGATACGGTTTCATCATCTACCCGAGACAATGTAGGGAGGGAGACTCTTCAATGGTCAAGAGCCATTGCATTACGGTAAAAGCAAGTCATTAACTAACACCAAGAAAGACTAAATTCAACAAAGACAACCTGAATCCATTTTAATCAAAGTATCCGCAACTTGGGAAAAAGGGCCAGAATTTTCAGCAATGTTCCGACCGGAGGAATTACAATACCCAATTGCAGAAATCAACCTCTATTATCAATGCCAGATTAGGTCTTCTACACAGGGAAACCAAATAATCTGTTTGTAGTTGCGCACATTCTACTCTGAACAAAATTTAACCATAAAAGAATTCCCCCCAATCACCCTACAGAGGAACTTAATCCACCATTGTGGCATTGTCCAGCTCTACTGCATTCTTTAATAATCAATGTACTTAGTATCAACAAATCTAAGCCGCCCTTATCTTCTAATTGTTTCCAACAATATTTACCCCCAGTAAAGAACAAAACCATGAAAAATCCACAGGGTAACAAACAATCAAGAAGACCCGCAAGGAGAAAGGAGAAAAGACCCAAACAAGCTGACCTCAGAAGAGAGTTGGAAACAGCTAACATACCAATAAAACGAAGGAGAGTTGGGGCAAGAATGGAAGATGGAAGGTAACTCGCGGTCAAAAGTCAAACCCCTCATTAGCAAGATTGAAAAAGATGATGTTGCCACTCACAGGGAAAAGTTACAAAAGGAAGCGGATACACAGGAAGCTATGTCAACAGGTAGATGGGGAGATCGCGCATCCTTACCCTTGTGTTTAAAATATAGAGGCCAACACAGACACTAGGAAAAAAACTGAAATGAAATTCGTATCTAGAGCTGAATAGACCAATGTTAATTGACTTAATTCACAGTATATGAAGCTAAGGTGAACCATTTTGCTTCATGTCATCATATTCCGTCTGTCTTGATTGGAAAGTTAATATCTTTCTTAATTATCTTCTTTCGTTTTCTGAACTTTTCTGAAGACAAGGTGTTTGTTAAATCTTTGTTACTTTATAAAAAATCTGAACCTATAGTTTCTGTTAACATATAACTTATGTGAACTGAACTCCTATGTGACTGTTTCTTATTAATTTAAGCCGACGTTGTAGTCACTTGGCTTTAATTCCTTACTACGATCGAGCAAAGACTAGCTCCATCATGTGAAGGAGGTTTGATGCCCAATCATTTTGCTCCTGTTCCCAAAAGAAATGGTACCGAACTTCTGAACAAGGACACTAGACACAGGCCATTCCACTTATTAAGCTCGTTATGAAGAGCCTATGTTGGTAGGGTTTGATCTTCAAAAAGTTTGATTAAGATTTACGAAAAGTCCAAGAAAAGCTGCCACACAATATTTACTAGGAGGTGCCCTTTTACTCAGCAAACCCTACTATCACAATATTATTATTGTATGAAAGGGGCTGAGGAAGTAATGTTCCTTGGCAAGATTTTCTAACTAAAAAGAATGTCTTTATTACTAATTAGGACTGGGAACTTTTTTGATAAAAGAAACAAGGCTTCCCACGAATGGGAGGAAATCAGAAGCGAGCACAGAGAAGTAGACATCTAGTCAGCTAATAAGCAATAATCCACCATAACCTGCATGATATGATTGCAACTAACAAAGCTTCAACAGGATGATTAGATTTAATCCTGAAGCAAAATACTTTGCATCTACTTCCTGGTGATTGACCAGAATAGCTTTTGACAATCTAATGGTGTAATAGGAATCGGCTAAGGAATAGGTTCAATAAGTATGGCCTTTTCTAGTGTTAATATATATTTACAGTCGATTTAACTTAAATCCTAGAAATTTACAGAAACAACGCACAATGCTTCCTTGTTTGCTCAATCTGAGCAACGCTTTCTAAGCATCATTAGACAATTTTCAAATCAGCAAACTATGAACCATCACAAGATATTATCAATGCAGGAAAAGTATTGTGTTTTGCTAAATTGGAACAATGATATTACCTTTGAAACCTAAAACAGAAGCTCCAGCAACAAAGCCACCAACAGCACCATTGACAAAGTCTCTCTTCGTCCTAAAGTGTTGCACAGCCTGCTCTACACCAATGTAAACACCACCTATAGCAGCAAACGTCAGCCCATGGTTTCCCATCATCTTCAGTGTCCTTATCAATCCTGGTAGAGCAACTTTTCTTTCCACACGGGGCACATCGTACCACGTTGCCACAATCGTCCCCCAGATAGTTCCAGCTGCTAAACCACTGGTTGTACCCTTTATGACTTTCATCATTGGGGTGTCATCATCTTCTAAGTATCTGCGGTCCAAAGCATCCGATGAGCCCATTGCTTCCTCGCTGAAAACAATGAAACATTAAAAGCATCAGCAAAACTGTACCTAAAAGTTATCAACAAGGGATTTGCATGTGGCTGAGATTATAGAATGAATGCAGTAAGTAAGGAACCAAAGTGGAGCAAAATGTTATCAAGAATAAACCCGGAAAGATTGGTTTTTTTCCCAATGTTTAGAGTCAAGGAGACTCCAGGAACAATAGAAAGCATAAACACGCACAAAACTGTCCGTTTACTAATCAACCAGACGAATGATCAACATACGAAGAAATTATGAACAATGGCAGAACATTGGGTATAGGACATGAATTAAGATATACTAATTAGCATCATTAACCATGATACTTCAGCGCCTCAAAGTTCCCTGCTTGTGGCAAGACAAGAGAGTTCGAAAAATCGTAGCCTTACCCCTGTATCGGAAAAACAACTACGACTACGCTCTTTCTAAATAACCCGAAATGAAATCCAACCGCATCAACAGATTTCTACTTCAAAATACAAGAAGTGCAAACAATCTAGTGAGCCATTTTCCTTATTCCATCATATTCTAAGCAAAAAAAAATAAAATAGTGGGTCTTCCACTCCCAACAAAAATACAAATGCATCAAAACAAAAAAAAAATTAGCAATCACAACATTGACATAATCTCATCATAACTTAAAAAAAAAAAACACAAAATGGGAATAATAAAAACCCTAATTTTTGACAGATTTCTTACAACAAGAATACCCAATTAAAAAGCACAATCAATTTAATATAAAATCAATTGCACAACAAAATATGATACTAGATTAGAAGTCAAATTGAATTTCCAATAACAAAAATGAAGAATTAATTAAAAGGAAATGGGTCTGATCTAAAACTAAGTTAATCAAAATACGAGATAAAAGTAAAGATCAGAGACGGTAAAAATTAAAAAGATATTAAATTGGAGATGCAGAATATTTATTTACCTGGTAAATTGATAGAAAATGGAGTGAATTTGGGAGCTCTTCAGAAAAAAAAATGGAGGAGAGAGAAAATGTGAGAGAGAGAGTAGAGTAAGTTTTGTGAGAAGCTTAATTAATCCGACGACATGGGAGTAATCTGGGAGATGTTGTTGTTACCGTTTTGCCCTTGGGCGTCTGGTTACCGGGTCCGGGTACGGGTTTAGCCAGATGTGGAGACGGGTTATTCGGGTCAAGTCCGGGTCAGGTCGTCTCTGGTGACTCGGTGAGGTAACCTTTGATCGCTAGTCTCGGCCAGTCTAGTTTTGGTTAATTCGGTTGAATAGAGAGTCTACATTATTTTGGGGTGATATGGATTGCATCCTGTAACTTAGGCAGTCAAAACGGGGGAACTCAGACCGACTTGTTTTGACTACCATTTTCGTTGAGGGAAGTAAGAAAAATTTAAGTCGATTATGACTGGTCATGTTTAGTTCAGTTGATCACCGCAATAGACCAAACGGACTCCAAACACATAAACAAAGACTCACAATTCACAAATGTTCGAAATCCTTTTGGACAAAAAGTCTACGACTTTATTAATCTCGAGAATTTACAATAGTTTTGACTTTTGACTGAAACCTTGTGTGTTTACCAGTTACCAAACAACACCATTCAAGTTTCCAGTAGTTGAAGAAGACTGATCAAAGTGATCAGTTCGTCTAATCTAACAGACTAAACACTTCCTATACCATAAACCCTAATTATAATTATCCCAATTCAAAGTCCAATTAGAGTTACAAAGACTTCAAATTTACAATTAAAAACCGTCAATTATCTGAAATTTCCCCTCAATTTAAACCCCTAAAACATGCAATCACAAGAGGACATTCAAAATCTTCCGATTGACATCGCATTTTCACGCCTTGGGGGTACAATTGCAATCTTCTGATTGAAGCTTCTTTGCTTTTGTTTCTGAATTTTGAATTCTTAGTTGGGCAATTGATTTAATTTTGAATTTTTGTTTGTGGGTATTGAAGAATGGTTGGTGGATCGGAAGAGAATTCCTGGTGATTGGAGAAAACGATTGAATGGAGTGAGAGCGAAGATATCATCGGCTTTCGCTTCGATTCCGAAAGATGTTGATCCTTATTTTCACACTCTTGATGTTGAAGGTTTGCCCTTTTTTCCATTTTCCAATTTTCATGATACAGTTAATCTGCAGGGTTGTGATGATTAAACCGGGTTTTAACTGACATTTTGAAAAACTCGTGAGACCGTCTTATCTAAGTTTTTGTTCGTTTGTTAATCCTGAGAGTAACAGTGAAATTGTATGTGCATTGTGTAAAATTTTGGTGATAAGGCTTTGTTCAAGTTATGATCTTTATAAACTTGGTATTTGTATGTGCATAATTACATGTGCTGTGAAAATTTGTTGAGTAGTTTTCGACTGATGAGATCCTTGAAACTGTATTTCTAAACAAACCGTAAAGTGATAGATATCGGCAACCATCTAGCATACGTTTTTTTTTTATCGTTGGAGGGATAGAGGAAAGTCTAGTTATGTGCATGGAGTTTCGGAAGACTCAGAACTGATTGTCACTGACTCTTGCCAAGCTCTTAGTGAAACCATTATATTGAAACACATGGATAATGCCTCTGTGTGGCGAATGTTTGAATGAACACAAACTCTTGTGTATGAGTGCGTGACTTTCATAGAGCTGTGAGTAAAACGTTTCAAGTCTCTAAGATTGTTTTATGAGTTTTTAAGGGATTTCAAGACGCTTGAAGTTTTCTAAACATTATCTGACCTAAACCCCATGATCAAACAGTCTTGTAGGAGACGTGTTGGTTCAATTTAGCCCCTATGTTCGGAACGAAGTATTCCTTCTTGATGCTGCATATGCCTAAAAGAGCTAGTTCTGTTATCACCAATTTCGAAGTTCTTCGGTCATGATAATAAATTACTTCATCTATTTTTCTATTTGTTCCATTTGAAGTATTCTTCTAACACCACTAAAGTAAGATCCTTGTTCAGCCTTGTTGCTTTTGTTGTCGTACCTATGTTGGTACCTGTTCTTGTGGAAACAAATAATTGACCTTTTTGTATAATTTGGCCTTTTATTTCTTTGCTTGCTGTATCTATTGCTTAAGTTTGTTTCTTAAACTTTTTCTTGGAAGGGTAGTTTTTAATTGTCCCTTGGTTTTTATTAAGTTAGGGCGTTAAGGGCGCTTCATAAGCTATGCTTAGATGTCATACCTTTCTCTTATTTCCTTTCCCAGTGAGTATTAATCTTTTGAACCTGATTACACTGAGTCAGACTGTTAGTTTGGAAAGCACAGAGTACTCTTCATTTTCTCTCTCTTTTTTTCCCTCCCTTATTTTTTAAGCACACCTTGGGATCAACATGGTTTTTTAAATTGATCTTGCTCAGTGGCTATAACTTTTGGACTTATGTTATAGTGTGTTTGTACAGTTGAGGGATAAATTGAGGAGACCTTTAACATACTCGTAGTCTTGAGACTAGCTCAAGAGTATGTATATTGTGATGGTGATGGTATTATCATTCCGTTCGTCTGAAATAGATTGGAGATTTTCTATTTAGATTCTCAAGTTATGAAAAATCTCATTTCCAATTTTTATACTTCCAAGTGTATCCACTTCTACTGGAGGGTAATTTGCAAATGCTACTTTAATATTACGTAGTATTATAGTAAACATAGATACTGATCACAATTGGAAGAAACTGAAATTGGAAATGTGATCATTTGATTCATTTCTATAGAGAATGGAGTGAGTAGATGCAAAATAAGCGGCGCAACAGATGCATGACCTTAAGGGCAGTGAAAATGCACTATTAACCCAGCACACATCTTTATCTGAAAATTCGTGGGTTAGTAAACAATCTAGAGTTGAACATTCGTGCAGGGACAGAGAAGTGGTCTCAGGGTCTCCCCCATTTGATTTCTAGCTTATCGTGATAAGTTCTTTTAATTTGACTTGCTTGTCAGCTTGGTAAACCACTTTTAATTCAGCTACTTACGTAGCTTGCTTAATCTCTTTGTCGCCAGGGATTGATTATTTGGAAGCGAAAAAAGTATATGAGATTCTTTTGCGGACAACTCCGGAAACTCGAAACATTTTTGGCCGGCTTTCCGGTGAAGCTGTAAGTCATTTCTCACTTTTTTTTGTCTTCCATCTCTTGCTATCATGCTTCTGACCAGTAATCAAAGTGCTAACATTTCCCATCGGAGCAGGGTGTTTGGGAAGGGATTATCCAGGCATTTGAGAAGGATCACCTATTCCTTGGTGAGGCTGCTCAAACAATGGCCCAGAATGTTAACTATGAGATGTAAGCTTAATTCTGCTCATGGATAACTGTAGCGCGGCGTTGTATCCATTATTTTGTTGTCTTTAACTGACATAGTCGTTGCTTGGTTTCCAAATTGAAGCCCTTACCTTAAAAAGCAGGTCCAGAAGGTACAGCAACAACTTGGAGAGCTTGATCGGAAGGAAGCTGACATTAAAAGAAGTGCAGCTTTATCAGCAGCCAAGTATGCAGAAGCTTGTCAAGAGCTAGGATTGCAGGTATTTATGTTAGCCTGTTTTACAAAATCTAATTATTTGGTGATGATTATTATTATCTCCATTAAAATAACGAGTGTCACTAACCTTATTTTGATTTTATAGGGAAGCAATGTGAGACTGGAGCTCTTAGAGAGTGCATCTAATACTCTTCCAGGCACATTTAGCATGATTATGGATGTCATAAGTGGCGATTCCGTTTCGCAGGCTATTGAGTACTACTCAACTTTTGTTAAGGAGCTCCATACTGATAAGGATGTGAGCTACTTGTCATTCTTCGTCCCCTATCCTTTTTGTTATTTTATTGTGTAGTACTGTAGTGCTATGAACTGCTTTTGCTGATACTGATTGGCCTTTGTCTATTGTAATATTTTTTGTGTTGCAGCGAACACCAACTCCTGTGGTGGCAAACCTGAAGAACTTTGTTGAAAACCCCCCTTCATTAAGTGTTTCTGCAGAAATTAGTTTTGTGGAGTCATCGGCTGGTGTCTCCAATCCCAACGAACTTGTTGAAATGGGTGGGACCATGGACACTGGGGCTGATGGTATTGATTGGGATATAACATTGGACAGCTCTCAGATTGACTGGGATATTGGTACTGTGGAAGAGGCAGATGATGGTGGTAACGGATTGGGGCCTTATGAAATGGTGAATGCAAGTGATCTCTTGCAAGACGAGAATGAAAAGGTTGATCAGGCTGCAGAAGTGCCAGCTGACTTCGGGGTTTCAGAAATATGCTGGGATGTCAGTGTTGAGAACCCTCAATTGGAGATTAATGAAGATTCAGGTCTGCAAAATGCAGTGGACTCTCACGCATCTAGTCTTTGTACTGGAATGGAAGTTCAAGAAGTCTCAGAAGGCAGAAGTCCACTTTTGGAGACGGAATACAGGAACAAAATCCTTGATGA
>JBBYHQ010339485.1:0-13125 GCA_038382645.1 Spergularia azorica
GTCAGGAGCTCTTTGACCCCCAATAAGATTTTGTGTTAAAGTCAAAAGAGCATAACTTCCGTTTCTCAAAAAAAAAAGAGCATAACTTCCGCCAAGTCTGTTTCTTTCAGTTATTTTATTTTATTTTTATTTTTTTTCCCTTAATCTCTACATATATTATTAATTATATTACTAATTAAGTTGGGCTAGCTATTTATAGGGCCCGTCTCACCTGTGAGACGGTCTCACAGGAGAGTTGCTGAAATTATGTGAATATATCTGTTAAGAAAAAATAACACACAATTAACAAATTTTGAGTTTGGGATACTACTTACTAGGATCGCAAATTCATGACAAAAATGTAATTTCGGCCCAAATTAAAAGTCCAGCCATCAACTTGACCAGGCCAATAACGCCTGAAACCCGACTCGTAATGACCCGCACCCCGACATTGACCCGACTAGACCGAAACACGATATGAGTGACAGAGTGAGTGACCCATCCCTTGGAACTTGGAAGATTCCCATAGTACACAGTTACGTTGCACGAGTACGGACACCGACACCGACACCGGGGCAGGCAATCTCAAAATCTAGGACACCGACACCGCTATTATTTTTTAATATAAATATATTAAAATAAATTAAATATTATATTTTTAATAAAATAATAAGAATTTCTAAATTTAAAACTTAAATCAATTTCAAAATGATGATATTACACACACAATCATTAAATATGTTAAAGGAAACGCTAAGAAATTCGAGACTAAGAATGTCTCTTTCGCCCAAATGCTTGCTTAATGTTTATTTTTTGTGTCCTAGAGGTGTCCAACTGGTTTCCGTCAGGAAAAAACAGGGTTTTGTGTCCGGGTTAAAAAACAAATAAACCGGACGCCGATCCACCATGTCCGACGCGTGTCCTCCTGGTGTCCATGTCCAACACCGTATTGGATACGGACACGTCACTTGGGAGAGGTGTCCGTGCTTCATAGGTACACAGTGCAAAAACTCAAACTTCCAATTAGTTCCAAACCAACTCAATTTACCATAATACCCCTCTCTTATGCTCAAACCCCATCATAATCCGTGTCTCGCAAATAAAGGGCAAAATCGTCTCACCACTTTTTCCTCCCACCCATCAAAAACTCCCCTTCCCTTTTCTCTCTCCTCAGTCCTCACTTCAAATCACAGTCTCCTCCCAAAATAAAGGGGTTTAACTCCACCACCAGAAACCCGAAAAACCCTAAAAAACAACCACCGATGGACGGCGGCGCCACCACCTACCAACGCTTCCCGCGGATAAAAATCCGCGAAATGCGTAACGACTTCGTCAAGTTCGAGTTGCGTGACACTGACGCCTCAGTAGCGAACGCTCTCCGCCGCGTGATGATCTCCGAAGTTCCGACAATCGCAATCGACCTGGTGGAAATCGAGGTGAACTCATCCGTACTAAACGACGAGTTTATAGCTCACAGGCTAGGGCTAATCCCACTGACCAGCGAACGCGCCATGTCGATGCGATTCTCGCGTGATTGTGACGCTTGTGACGGTGACGGACAGTGTGAGTTTTGCTCCGTTGAGTTTTATCTGAGGGCTAAGTGTGTTCAAGACCAAACCCTAGATGTTACTAGCAAGGATTTGATAACGTCTGATCACACCGTTACTCCTGTTGATTACTCTGATTTTCCTTCTGCTGATGCTGCTTCTGATAGCAGGTCTTCTTTCTTTCTCTCTCTTCTTTTTTTTTTTTTTTTTTTTAAAGTTTGTATCTTTTTGGTGTTTGATTGGTATTTCTAGGGTTTGAAAGGCTTGTAATTTGTATGGATTTTGTTGAATCTTGTTGTATAAGTTGATTGTGATGTGTTCTAGCGGAGAAAGTTAGGTTCTTTGTAGGGTTTTAGACGGAGTTTTATCGTTGTCGACTTTTATCGTTGTCGAACATTTTGGGGGTAAATTTCAGTTGTTGTGGTAGTTGCATTGTGACCTATTTGAGGCATTCAAGTGGAAATGTTGGTTAGCGGAGAAAAGTTAGCTCCTTTGAGGGTTTTCGACTGATTTTTATCGTTGTCGAACATTTTGGGGGTGAATTTCAGTTGCTGGGGTTGTTGCATTCTGACCTTGTTGGTTATATTTCAGTAATTGGTATTTCTAGGTTGGGAATTGTGTGGATTGTGAAAAGTTTGGACTTTGTGTTGATTTTGTTGAATCTTTTTGTGCAAGTTGATTTTGGTGTGATTTAGCGGAGAAAGTTAGCTCCTGTTTAGGGTATTCGACTGAAATTGATCAATGTCGAACATTTTGGGGATGATTGTGGTTAATGCATTGTGAACTTATAGGTTGAGTTGATTTGAACATTTGAGGCTTTTGAGTGGATTTATTGGTTCATCTTATTGTATAATTTGATTTTGGTGCGTTTTAGCGAAGTAAAGTTTGCTCCTTTTTAGGGTTATAGACTGATTTTTGTTGTTGTCTAACATTTTGGGGGTGAATTTCAGTTGCTGGGGTTATTGCATTGTGACCCTGTTGGTTGAGTTTGGTTATATTCCAGTAATTGTTTGAACTTTTGAAGCATTCGCGTGGTAATGTTGGTTTGCGGAGAAAAGGTAGGTCCTTTTAGGGTTTTCGACTGATTTTTATCGTTGTCGAACATTTTGGGGGTAAATTTCAGTTGCTGTGGTTGTTGCATTGTGTGCTTATAGGTTGAGTTGACTATATTCCAGTAATTGTTTGGACTTTTGAGGCATTCGCGTGGTAATGTTGCTTCGCAGAGAAAAGTTAGCTCCTTTTAGGGTTTTAGACTGAACTTTATCAATGTCGAATGTTTTGGGGATGATTGTGGTTTTTGTGGTTGATGTACAGTGACCTTGTGGAGTAGTAGTTTGAACTTTTGAGGCATTTACATGGAAATATGGGTTCGCGGGTTTTAATATTTTGGAGATATGAGATTGGAACACTTGCTGGGGTGGAATTGTAGAAAAATTGTTAAAAGATGATCTTGGAAATTTTTGGGAGGACGGGTTGCTTATATCCGAAATGTTGCATTATATAGTGTTTGGGTGATCTTAAATGCATGGTGGTAGATTTATAGGATTAACAAAGTTTGGGGTTTGGCAGTCTTGAGTGTTTGTAGATTCTGGGGACTGTTTAGGATGATAATGCTCTTGCATAGTTGCATGTACATGTCCGAGTAATTGTTTGTTGTGAGCTTCTGTTGGATTTGGTTGATTTTAAAGTGCTTCAGTGGAAATTATCCAGATTCTTGAGTTTGCTTTGTTTTAGTTTTAGGATTAAGACATCTGGCTGTTATTTGAGGTGGTACTGCTGTCACACTCTGTTTCCATGATGCTTCTGTATAATATTTAAGCTTCTTTGTCTAAATTTTGGGGTTTCCTTTGTTCGCACCCCTTTTTGTGCTGTTGATGTCTCTGAATATATGCTAGAAGTTGTTTAAGGGGGTCGGATTTCATAGGTCTTAATCATGATGATAATTGATAATGCCATTGTATGATTGGGTGGTTAGTCATCAAATGGATTGGGTTAGTGGATCATGTACTTGGTTATGGGAAGCCTAGTTGGTTTAATTCAATTCTATAAACGTAAAAATGCCATTTTCTGTTGATATACATTGGACATCAGCACAAAATTGTAAATTTTCATCCTGAATCGCACCGAAAAGCGAACAGGAAGATAATACTAATAGTGGGAATTTGGGATGTGGAAGTAGATTTGACAGTGCTTTGGTGTTGGGATGGGATCTCTAAGTGGCTATATGTTTAGTGAAAAGGTAGTGACTACTTTGGTTTTTCAAACTTCTTATGATTTGTGAATTTTATTTCTATTATTACTATATTTTTTGTGCATTAGGTCGATGAAAATATATCCTTTAGGTTCTTCTGTTTTAGCATAGGTGAATCGACTATTGCGTTGCAATTTATACGCTTAATTCTAGTTTGAAACTATCGCATTTAGTGAAACTGGAAGTTTGAGCCGTTTGATGTAATAAGAAAAAGGAAATTCAATTTCTTGGAGTTGTGGATGTTCTGTTTTTGCTTTTAATTACTGCCATGAAGATTTCACGTAGGGGATTATGACTAGAGTTCTGGGTCGTCTACTTGTCAAACAATCGGGAATCTCAGGTTATCGTTCTGATGTTTCAAGGCTATGAAGTATGAGTTATGGATAGAGAGCGGGGGTGGAATGTAAATCCTTAGCTGGATTTTAACTATGGAGTTTATGTAGTCCATTTAGTCAGATTGTGATTTAGACTTTGAGACATACATCCTTTAGGCCTTTACTGACTGGTCACTTAAGACTATAAGAAGCTAGTTTTGTTTGCTTTTCAGTCCAGGAAAGTAGGGAAGGGTGGTCGAGGAGGAGCTGAGGGGACTAATCCTGTTACAACGTTCTTATAGCATATTCCAATACAGCCATTTGACTTGATAAAAAAATTCTCAGTCTCTCACACTGCATAGTAGCAGATCTTGTCATATGTGAAGGGTAATTTGACTGTCTTGTTAACTGATACCGTGCAGGGGAATCATAATTGTGAAGTTACGCAAAGGTCAAGAACTGAGGCTGAGAGCAATAGCAAGGAAGGGTATTGGGAAAGATCATGCCAAATGGTCTCCTGCAGCTACAGTCACTTTCATGTATGAACCAGATATTCATCTTAATGAAGATATGCTGGAAAGCATGACACTTGAACAGAAGAAAGAGTGGGTTGACAGCAGTCCTACTAAAGTCTTTGACATTGATCCTAATTCTCAACAGGTTGGTACAGTTCAATTAATAATACTGATGGTATTCTTTACTCTTATATGATTAAATGTGTTGTTTTTAGGCAATTATTTGCTGACCAAATTGAGGGGAATACCTTTTTCAATAACTATGTAATAAAGTGGGATATTGATAGAGCTGGAAATAAACAGTTGCTATTATTGAGCCAAAACAGTCTTGTTTGCTTTAAGTTGTACACCGTAAATGAAGGATAACATCTTTCACTCCTTGCGGAGTAGTGCTCCTGGAACTGGGAGCTTTTTTGTTCTTTAGTTCTATAGCGGGAGAACGGAAGTATTTGCTGTTGGACTTGCCTTCCAGTTTAGGGAAGATTCTACTAACTCTTGCTGCAGAGCTATATACTAGCTTGTATTAGCCTGTAGTTTTATGCGACCAGCTTGAGCTATATGAGAAGCGGGACTGTTCCAACCTTTTGAAGGGACTGGGTGTAAGTAGTGCTCCTGGAACTGGGAGCTTTGTTTTGAACCTTAGTTTTATAGGGGGAGAGCGGATATGTTGGCTGTTGAACCTGCCTAACATTTAGGCAAGAAGTTAATATCTTTTGCTGCAGAGCTATACTCCCTCCTGCTCACTGTTTTTTCCCACTTTCGTATTCTGCTTTTGACTAGCCATGTTGGGAACTATCTCTACACCAATGGAATCGTTCATTTATTGTAAACATTAGTAGATATTTATTCTGCATTGCATTCTACCAACTCCACTTGATTTTAAGGTAAGCGGGTCTTTCATTTGGTCAGGAAGTAGCTCCCAACATGGCTACTCGAAAACTGTTTCTGGAAGTGGCGAAGAAAGAAAGAATAGGAGGGAGTATATATTAGCTTGTTTAGGTTTACAGTTGTATGCGGCCAGCTTGAACTATTTGGAAAGCAGGACTATCTGAACCATTTTTAAGAGACTGGGTGTAATAAGAGTACTGAGAGTTTCTGTAATATGTGATATCATGTCCAAAAAAATTTGAGCAAAGCTAAAGTTCGTGTTCCTTTACTGATTATTTGGTTAAGTTCTGAGGAAATTACTCTGTAATTGAGTTTGAAACATGTCTGTCACTGTTATCATTGTAAAAAGACCTGTATCTTACGCGTACAGCCTTTTTGAAGCCTGCTTTAGTGTGTCACTTTGGGATCTCATTATTAGGCCCTTCTAAAGACCAGATAATTGCCTTAATAACTTTCCGAAAAACCTTAAAGAGATCATATGATCTCTAAATGTCCATGCATTGACCGGTCTAATTGAACTATCGTAAGTAGTGGATTATTACTTGTCGGGGAGCTGATAATAATTCAGCCGCCTTTTGAACAAAATGCAATCATGTGTGCACTTGAGTAAAGCTGAGGAGGAAAGATTCTACTTGGAACTTGAAGCAGATATGACATTCCAGTAGATAGACAATGCACAATTACATACCGTTTGACAATGTTATGTTGCTGCGTTAGTATTGTGTGTTTATTCTATATGTGTCTAGTGTTTGTTAGAGACTTCCATGTAATGTCAATACTGGCCATTGAAACACTGATAGCTGATACGATTGAGTTGATATGATCATAAATATTTGGCTGCTTGCTGCCGTCAAATCACTTTTAGGGCACCGCATTCTTACCTGATTTTGGGTTACTTTTTAAGTATGTAACATTTGGGCATAACATTTTCGGCACGTTTTTGTACCAGGTGGTGATTGTCGATCCTGAGGCCTATACATATGATGATGAGGTGATTAAGAAAGCAGAGGCAATGGGGAAATCAGGACTTGTTGAAATTTATCCAAAAGAGGACTCATTCATATTCACAGTTGAATCTACTGGTGGAGTCAAGGCTCCTCAACTGGTGCTGAATGCAATTGAAATTCTGAAGCAAAAGCTGGATGCAGTTCGCTTGGCTGAGGACGCTGTTGATGCTGATGATTTTGGAGATTTAGGCGCTCATATGCGAGGAGTGTGATTACTGGTAAAACTTTTCTGAACGTGTCCGTCTGAAACAATCCTAATATATGACAGTCACAATCCTTAATGTGTTTAGTTCATGCTGGATGTTCAACTTTGTACAATGTGATCCTGATCTTAGAACTTTAGAGGTGGCCTGTCGTTTTGTTATAACTAATCGCCCCTTGGCATAGACCACTGCCTAATGCGCATCCTGTAAAGCATGCTATGTGCATCTTCTGATCAACTGTTAATGTTCTAGCTTTGTTGTCCACCAAAATTCACATCCCTAGAGTAAAGGATGAATGATGCTGTACTTCCTTTGTGGAAATGATGTGGTGAAAAGTAGTTGACTCGATTTACAAATTACCGTGCCATTTTGGTCTATCTGCTATGCGATGTTATCATTCCGGTACTGCATGGGTCTGGCAATGTGATACCTGTGGTTGTAGTTTCTTAACTGAATTCTCTGTGGATATGCTCTCAGACTGCACCATTTGATCATATGTGCAAATGAATCCAAACCTGGTCTGGCAGAAAACTGTTACCATGTTTGTGTTTTTGCACCTCATATGAGTTGTTTGTACCTTTGTTTTCGAAATTCCTCCGTGTATAACATGCTAGGGTTTGAATAGTTTCTCGTCTGCTCGTTCATCGACTCGAATGTTCCTGTGACCAACTGAACATAATGTTGTAGGAGAGAACCAAATTGTCAGGCCAGGAAGACTCATACCCCAGTTTCTGACGAGAAACATTTGGTCTTATTAATAGAGGCCCAAGTCTAATAAGTTGGGTTGTTGAGCCAGTCACGAGATGGCTCTGGTAAAAGGTGAAAGTGGTCCATTTTAGTTCCAGTTTGAGGTGCCAAGCTTTGTCCTTCTTTGACCATGACATAGGAAATTGCTGGATTTTTTGACCAAAGACAAGCTTTATAATTGTATTATGGTCATTTTGTGACTCTTCGTTGGGTGGGCTAGCTAACCTGCGTTTGTAGGTACTACTTTGTTTGAGTCATTCTTAGATGTATGTTATATTTGGCATTATGATATGATTGAAACGAAATCGATGTTGTTTTCCTACTTCTAAGAGATATGGGTCTTGGGGTCTTTGATACATAGATTTGAATCCCACAGGTGAAATGTTGCTTGATTCTCCATTCTGCTTTAGTGATTTGTATGTGTAGGTTGTGTGTACACACGATTTATGTATGGCTTACCATGACGAGATAATGTTATCGTTCCTCTTCGTACTTGGATTTCACTACTCGGTTTCTTGACATCCTGTCACCAGAGGAACTACCAAAAGTCTCTTCGAAACTATGCATTAGTCGATTCAGAATGCATATGGAAAAGCTGAAAACAGGACATGTTTCGGGGTTAGCCCTCGCTTCGGGTAGGTAGTAAAGGGAGGTTAGGAGTATTAAATTTTTTGGGACTGTAACAGTGTAACTCAGTTTGTGGGGAAAATGGAGATACTGAGAGATCTTTGTCCTTGAAGATAGACATGCTCACATAACTGCAGATTTGAGACATAAATGGCCAACTTCCTTGCTGTGATACATGTCCATATTAACCAAGCTTGTCCTTTTTTTCTGGCACCTGAAATACGAACTTCTGAAAGGCCAGATTACCGAGCAGTTGTAAACTTGTAATGATGTCTAGTCTATCTCTCAATTTATGCCACATCCTTTGGACCACCCGCTAACTACGACGCTGATCTTGCGATAACTCGTGTTTCGAGCTACTATAGGCACTCGAATCTTGTCGAAGTCACGTATTGAAGGGTGGATGCATCATTTCTCGTGTTTGGTCGTACATGTGTAGTAGTGTAGAGTGTAGACCGATTGTCCCTCGGTAAATATACGGGACGAGTTCAAACTAAACGTAGACAATCTAAAGGAACGGGAACAATGAATGGTTCGGAGCCATGGACCACAGTGCTTTGTCCTGATTTCCTGAAACCACGCCTATGAATTCTACTACCATAATGTTTAATGACCTCATTGAAGGAACTTGACAAGAGTAAATCCAGACATAGTAAATCTGCATAATTCTATTGGTGAAAATATAACCTTTGCATAAATAAATGCAAAAGCTTAAAGCTGAAGATTGCAGTCTCTTCTGAATGGCTGTTTATTATTGTTGGCATCATATTACATGCTTATGTCTTTGATCATTTAATGTTTTCCCTACACTTTAGGTTTGGAGCTTGTATTATGATATTATCCACCTTTGATTTTTACAATTTTACTTCTTGGGATAAATTTGTTTGGATGGAGGCTAAAGTATTTGTAAAAAATTTAAATTAAACGTAAAGAACAAAAAAAACGAAGAGAGTAATGTGAAGTTGCATTTTGGCACTCAGAATGTTTGTTTTGTTTTTCTATCCAAAAGGAAAAAGAAGTTACTGTTAGAGTGTAAACAACAGAGCCTGGTATGGCTCTATTTTGTTGTAGTAAAAGCTTTACAGCTGTAAGCAGCATAGAAACATTTTTAACCCCACTACAAGAAAGTAAATTACTGTATGAAACATACTCCACAGTCCACAGTAAATTGCATGTACGAGTATTCACTATTCTCCCCATGTATAAGTCAAATAAACACCAATTCATAAGTCAATATACGAACAATCCAATTTCACACTTCTATACTTCTACCATTCCATGTACAGTGATGATGCATCTGCAATGCCTGCGATCACTAGAGACTAGAGAGTGCTCCTTAATCTAGAATTTAAAACGAGTCATCAAATCATAATGTGTAGCTCTTTTTATTATGTGCCGTGAGTTATGATTCGAAGTCTTGTGATTGGAAAAAATGACTAAAATACGTGTTTATAATATTGTGTAATAAATATGATTTACACAAGTTGTGTTACAACTTTTGATAATGAAATTGGAATGAAATCATGAATCTATTTATTACACATTGCCTTCATTTTTGTTTGTACAACATTTAATTCAATTTGGGAAGATCATGACCAAGTCAAATTGTCATTTTACCTCATTTTTTGTTTTCTAAGCAAAAAGGTTGTGAAAGGCCACAGGCTACAGCTATCATAGTAGAGTATTATTCAGCAATAATTGAGGGGACTAGCTAGGTGACCTCAATGTTTTTTAACCTTAGATGATGAAGAAGCAGCGATGTTTCATCTTTGAAAAACCTCTATGTATGACTCTTGATCCACATATGATAGAATTGCAGTGAATTTATACGGAGTAGGAGCTATGTCAAAAAAAATTATAAAAAAGACTTCGAGTTAAGTGATCACGAAGATATACTAGTATGAGTTTGCAAGTTTGCTCAAATAGTCGAAACATCGATACGTGCTTGCAATGTTTTCCCTAAGGTGTTCAGCGACTATGAACTAATGCTAGAATTTACAAACGGGCTAGCTTAACTCTAAGTGAATGGCTAAACCGATTCCTTGTGTGATAAGATAATGTTGAGGCCTCATATTCTTCAAGACATCTACGAATGACTGATGAAATTGATTAGTAAAATATATTGAATTCGAATGTGACAACCAGCTAAGTCGCCCTCAAGCAAACTTAGTCTTTTAACCATTGATCCAATTTTACGCTTCGAGTACAGATAGAGCGTCTGTATGCATCACAAGCTCGCAACTCAAGTCACAAACTCACGACGAATCACGTTTCAAACATAAAGGACGTATAGTAGTAACGTACCTTAATAAGGGTCACAAAACACCAAAATTAACATATGTTAGATAGAGAAAGATGGAAGGCAAAGTAGGGCAACGGCCCAAATTGACAAGTCAATCGCGAAGTTGGACCCACACATCATTGGTAGGTAGAGCCCAAATGGCTCGCATGCAACAGTTTAGATTCATTTTGTGCTTCCAAAAGTGGGAATTTTTGTTGAATAAAGCACAAAACAAAATCCATCGAAAATAAAAGGTCGAGTATTTGAAAAATAAAGAAAAAAGTAGAAAAAAACATGAACACATTCGGCCCTTGAGAATGTTTCGAGCTACTTTTCTTCCTACTTTCATTTTGGAAGATAAAATGTAAGCTTTAGTTGCTAGGATTTAGGCTAAAGAGATCTAATTCTGTCGCATTTTGATGAAAATAAGTTGAATTATATTGGTCCTAATAGTTAAATGAAAAATGATGAAAACCCATCTGTAATTAGATTTTTATTATAGTTTTGTTTTAAATTAGAGGGTAGAACGCGATTTTGTTACATGCCGAAAAATGCAATTTACATGTAAGTTTTAAATAAGCGGAGACAAGGTAAATATTTATTGCGGTCTTTGATAATTTAAAAATGTCCAAACAATTGCAATTTTGCATAATTTTGGAGCCAAACGTGAAACGCCTATTTGATTCTTTTGCCTTTAAGGAATATAAAAGGTGGTAAAGAACTTATAGCCTTATAGGCTTACTACTATAGTACATTTTGTAGTGTTTTGAAATCACAATATTAGTTGTAAAGAATTTTGTGGACTTTGAGGTGACAATGTTTATGGGAGTGGTTAAACTTCTTTATGACGTTTTCCTTTGAAATCATCATGTGAATGTAAAGTGATTTATACTACTCCCTCCATTTCATTTATTTATTTATGTTGGATTTGGGTTCCCCTCACAAAACCCGGCCCAACGTAAAGAAATGAATGAAATGGAGAGAGTAGTTAGACTCACATTTATTTGGAAATCCTAATAGTCCTCACATTTTTTTCTCTTTTCCGAAATTTCAAAGCCAAGTATAATCTAGTAAACTTTGATCTAGCACTTGTACATAATTTTGTTGTGCAACAATTATTCAGAGCTAAATTTGCCCCCATAGGTTATCTATGTACCTGAATTAATAAATTGACATCCTTAAAATTTGTTTCATCCTGCTTTATTTGTTCTTTTAATTTGATTGCAAAATCACTCGAATCTTCTAGTACATTAGCAAAATTTGAGTATCAAACTTAGGCCTAAAAACACTATGAACATTCTACTCCATTCCATATACATACAAATAATTGTACAACTAGAACATATTAATTCAATATATAACTTATCTTTGCGTCACATCTGTAACCGCGGGAAAACATCAACGTACTTACACAGTACTCATTAGTCAATCTAGAAAGCAAATAAAGTGGAAGATCGATGTGCCTCCCACCAGATGAACAAATTCATGGTGTAATTGTCCTTGTTAAGACATTGTTGGATTAGGTTAATTTTGAGTGGACTACCCTCTATTTCTATTTGTCCTTATTTTTAAATTATAATGGCTGAATATAGAAAGCGAAAGATTTAGAATTCGGGGCCCACATCCATCAAGGTCAAAACCCCCAATATACATCAAAATTCAAGTCTATGCTCCCCCAAAAATCCTTATTGGGTCCCACAGCATGTTTCTTTTCTTCACATGCAAACTTTGCATTAAAATCCCTCATATCATTATTATTCATTCCCCTATTTATACATGCAGGATTATATACACATCTACGTACCAATTACGACGACGCTCCATATCGTGAAAAAAATTACGCACATACACGAGAAATGTAGGGCAATTTTCAATTTTTTCTTTTTTTTTTATGACCATGCTACTACTATATATAATGATGATTAGAAATTAAATAAAATGTTCTAATTTTTCTCTTAGGTATATAATCCAGGAGATCGAGGAGCAATGAAATGAAGGGCTCTACTCATAATTTGAACATTAAGAAATAGTTTTTGCCAGGAGGAGGAATTAGAAGGAGAGATAGTCCGCCTAACGAGGACTAGCAACGACTTCGACAAAGACTCTTGAGAGAGAAGGCAACTGCAATGGCATGGGCTGCTCATGCACTCTTCCCTTCTTCCTACTCATCACCGGAGAGGAAGAGACCGAGGACGACACAGACGACGATGTCGATAATGGCCCGGCCATGTTACTACTTGTAGCTCCCCATGAGTCATTGGAGCTGTCACTACTGAAGTATGCATCCACCACTCCATTTGGGCTACTTGGGACGATTGTGTTGTTATTGTTCATCATCATCATGATTGCTTGCTCAAACTTCCTCTTAGAATTGGGAATGTCGTTTCCAGTGCTCCCTGATGATCTCTCTACGATCAGTTCATAGCATTCATTCACCTTCTCCTATATTAGAAAAAAACGCCAACGAAAATATTAGCAACGTCTATATAACAATATAACACACCGGAAAATGAGATAATGTCAACGGTAGTACAACGAACAGAAGACATAGATACTACAACTTTATTGTCATACTCATATACCTCGATATTTGACTTTGTCTATTTCATGCAAATTAAACAGAACCTTGAGTTGTACTCAAAACATAATAATCTACTAGCCAAGTTGCCATGGATTTAAGGGAAGAGACGGAGGATGAGCCGGATCACATTAACCACAAATTAACAAAACTCTCTCGCATTTCCAAAAAGTCTTGGTGATTAAAAA
>JBBYHQ010339499.1:0-13121 GCA_038382645.1 Spergularia azorica
ATATCGCAAATTTACCAAATGCCTATATTGTACTCTAAACATTTTATAATGCATCCTTATATATACGTTATGAGAAATGATTCCATTAGTTTAGAGGGGCATGTTAGTTATGGTTAATCCTTTAAAGATGTTGATGATACTAAATACGGTGGTTATCACTAATATAATGTAGTCGACCGTACCACCGCTGTTGTGTTTATCACGACGGTAAAGAATTACTTTAGGTTTGGAGTGAAAATCATAGATGATATCTTGGGGGAACATATCATATTAACATCGTACTCAAGACATTATTAATTCATGAAACAAACAAATGACTTTTAAATTTTGCTTACATATTAGTGCTAATTGCAGAACAATTTCCAATCTAGCTATATACTATACTTTTAATTGTCTAGCATTAACGTTCACGTACGAGTTTTGGAGGTTTGGCCGCGTGGAAAAGCCACATGTCACTAGGATATACTTTCACAACACTGTTATTATTATTCTTTTGGGCTGCCCATACAGACTTTATGAGTCATTTCAAGTTCTTACATCTCTTTAAAGTTCCATAAATAACTCATTATTCATCACCATTATTCATCATAATAACGACATTACATATGGTGTCCCTTGGTTCTTCGTTTGCCAATTGTGTCGGTTACATCTGAATTCGAATCAGTATATATATGTTATGATTTTGTTTGATTTTGGTGAGAAAAATATCATTTCATGTATAATTAGTTCAACAATGAGAGATTTTTAGCCAGGGGAAGATATACGAGTATATATTTAGAGATCCTATTTTCATGTATTTTTTCGTAGTAAGACTTTCTAATGTTTATATTTTACTATCAAAGTATAATGGCAAGTTGCGAATCAATACTGTAATTGCAAATAGTTTATATTGTTCATCTTTTTTTTTTCAAGATATGATAATTTTGGTCATATTTATTTTCGATATTGTGATTGCCAACTTTATTTATATTTTCCATATAATTAACATGTTAGTATAACTCTACAGATAAATTAAAAATGACCCCGTGAATTCACGGGGCTAAAAGCTAGTTTTTTTCTTATTTTTGTTACATTAGCACAACTTTTACTTTGGAAAAAAGGATATGAGTATTTGACCTTGATCGACCACTCCTAAATAAATTAAACTCTCAGTCATTAGACTAACCTTGTTCATCACAAGTTGTATACAACATTGCTAAATGCATGTATATTGAGTTAATCCATGCACAATAGGTTGACATCAATTTAATTTACACGAGTTGATGCTATACGTAAATTTGGGGTATTATTAAGATTGCATGCGTGGTAAACTAAATCCAAAGAAAATATGAAAATTACCTTACAAATGTAAGAACACAAAACTAAGGGCCCGTTCGGTATCACTGCCGTTTTCAATTTTTGGTTTTTTTGCGTAAAACATTTAGTTAAATAAGTTACAAAATTAACTTTAAATTGTTTGGATCTATAATAGTTATACAGAAAATGAAAACTGAAAACCACTTTTTTTGGTTTTCAAAAACGGGACTTTGGTTTTCAAAAAAACAGAAAACTAAAAACAATACCAAACAAGCCCTAAGAAATGAACTTGTTTTTGTTTGAATTTTATGGATTTTTAATTAGGGTTGTAATTAATCAAGAAACAAATCTATAACCACAAAAGTTTTTAGGGATAAATTTAGTGCAAGACATACTAGAACATAGCCATGATAAGGATTTGAACTACGAAGGCTTAGCAAGACCACAAATGCTGAGTTTAGCGAGAAAAATATCTGAAATTCAATCAAAAGCTAATTTTTACATAAGAGACCGACCATATAAATAGGGTGGAAAATGTGGAATTATCCTAAATGTCAAAATAATTTGATCCGAGGGCTGAAAACAAAACAAAACAAAATGCTAGCAAAGTAAAAGAAATTGAACTCCTATTGGATGATATAAGACTCCTTCTTTGTCCCTTTCCTCATGTGAGTGTGGTGAGGTGTTTTTTTAGGAAGATAGCAACTCAATTTCATGTAAAATTGGTCCAAAATGCAGGTGCAATTCTTCACATAGTTGTACTAAAAAGCTATGACCATAAGAGTGACAAAGACATGTGGTGTCTCTTCCAAAACTTTGTAATCTCAGCCAAATTCAGTCACGTACAAGTCTCATTTCTCACACATATGACCTTAGAATCTTCTTAGCACCATATAATATGACAAATTTTGAGGGTGATTTACAACCAAATAAAAGGACAGACACGCCCCATTCAATTCACGCATTGAGATACATTTGGATCATTATCATACCATTGTTCTTGCACTTGTACCGGATTGCAGATGGCATAACTTTACTTTATGCTCAAAACTCATTTGAAACCGTATGATATATGAAATCAAATCTAGAGATCTTAGATGTAATATGCAAAAACACTCACTCAAACATTCTGCATGCTTTAGGAATGAGACTCTTTGTGACATCAGGTTGGAACAGAAGATCAGAGTTTCTCACTACATGCCAATCTTCAAATGACCATAGCTTGAGTTGCATAACTGATATGACATTGGAACAAAAATCATTGTTTCGCTAACATCCCCAAGATCCCATCAAGGTATTATAAAATGTATGCCATGTCTTGCTTATCATATCCAGAGATATGCAGCTCCAAAATTAAACATATGATGCTAAAAGTGTCGGTTCCATTGAATAGGGATTTTGATCTGAAGAGTATAACTTGTTTCCCCTGGGAGTTGGATACCCCTACCCTTTGTTTCCGTATCAGATGTTCTAATACTAAACGGTCATTCAAAATAACACGCAAATGAACCTAACTAGTAGTTATAAACTAAAATGAGCACATAATGTAATCTAATAAAGTGAATTAGTCTCACAATAACAATAATATCTTGATTATTAAACTATATACAAGTATTACCGACTCTCTCATATGAAATTGTGTTCATTTCTTAAACAATTAGTTGAAAATTTAGCTGAATTTTGACGAATTAATAACAAGAAATAAATTAGATTCATTTACTGTTATTTCAATAATTAAGATTTGATAAAAAAAGAATCTGATATATATGATCTGATTGTTTTATTTGGTTAGTTTAAACTAGGGCTAGATGTGCCTTATAAAAATTGTATAAATTCGTAAATGCAATCTTAAGACTAAGTATTAGAACTATAATATTGTATAATCATGGGTCTAGAACTCTGAAATTTATTGGTTTGATCAAACTATGCTTAATGTACCTTATTAAAATCATATAAATTCGTAATTGAAACCTTAAGACAAGTAAAAGTACTATAAAATTGTAGTCATAGGTCTAGAAGCCTAAAAAAAATACAATTTAAATAATAGGTATAACATGTTCCTATAAAGGACAATATATGTTGCTTTTAAGAACGGTACAACGAGCTAGATAGAGTACCTACTCTCAGACGGTGTATCGCAGACTTTTTAAAAGACTCAAAATTTTGAATTTACAACTATCCTTTAGTCAAGTAGATCCGTAAATCAAACTCCAAATCATTATTAGATCAACCTTGCTCATCACGGATCGTAGACAAGCTTCAAATATATATACAAAAAAAAGAGGGGGGGGGGGGTTACGTGGGAAGTCTATATAAGATTGTCGGAATTCAGAAAGTCAGAAGTAAAAGACTGTTACAGCTAAGCTTGCATATGCCTCCAGTTGTTCTATAAATACTCATCTCCATTCTCTCCAACACCCCTCATTCACATACATCACCTATCTTCCATTTTCCTTTTTTTTTGTGATTTACATTCACTCTCTTACAATTTTTCTCTTCCGCAAAATATAAACAAAACAATCCCACCTCATATATTCGTAAACAAATCTCACGTTAATCACAATCACAATTTATCAAAAAATATATTGCATCATTTTAATTTCATCAAGTATTTGTTAGGTGACCAAATAATGATGGTGGTAGAAGATATGAGGATGATGAGGTTAATGGAGGAAGATGACAGACACATAAAAATGGAGGAGGACGACGACGATGGTGTAAACGAGACGAAATCAATCTGTAAAGGGTTTCCTCAACCCATGAAACTCGTTGTAGGCTATGCTCTTACGTCCAAGAAGATTAAGAGCTTTTTACAACCCAAGCTTGAGGGCCTCGCTAGGTACTTACATATATACATCACATATATGATATATTGATATGTCGTGATCGTAAATGTCGATTTTTCTGGTTCAGAAAGGGAATCACTAGGACATAATTGATGCATTCGCATGACATAAATCTTATGATAAAATTATGATATGATCTTATGAAAACTCAAAATACGTTATATATTGGTAGTATATATAATAATCTGATTTTTTCTCATTTTAATGCATGTGTCTTTTGATCTGTTTTGGTACGTTGTTAGACCATAAATGTGAAACGGGGTGAATTTTTACGGCTTATGATTTTGTCTGTTGTCATTCTTAATTTTACACCATGCATGTTAAAAGTTACGACTAAATGATAATTGAGATTTTTAGTATGGTACTAAATATTTGTGTGTTGCTAGGCTTGTTAGTTGTTATGAACCACATAAAACAATTTGCTCGTGGTTGTAGTTAATTTCGTTGATTGGAAGTGGTATGTTTTGATTCACTAGTCTAATGTCATTTTGTCTGTATTGTTCCGATTTTATCAGATGTCCCCAGATGTACCTAGACGAATATCGTTGATGGAAAACAACAGGAGTTTAAAAATTTAAATAGTTGTTGTCATTGTTTCAAGTGTTAATGATTTGATCGGGACCTTAATGGTAGGAGGGGGACGGGGGGTTCCACACTAAAATGTTGTTGTTATGGTCCAATTGACACCGATGTTTGCCAGTAGTTTCACATGATTCTTATCTTTGTAACAAGTGCACAGGATCTAATTGTCCAAATACTAGTATAAGGCAAAGGATCACAAAAATGAATATTCCGCCAGGCCTGGGCCGCACCCGATAGGAGGAGAGAGAGAGTCCACGTCATAAATCCAAGGAGGTTCCATCCTAAAACCAATTGACAATAGGTGGAGTAACTCCTTGGTTTATAAACATATCAACTCTCTCCTCTTTTTCCAATGTGGGACACTCACAGGTGGAACTCTCTTTAACAATATCCATGCAATATGAACTCCAAATTCATGTCATCTTTTCCTGAAAACTACATTTTAGACTTCTAGTATCTAATTTGAAGCCATTTTGATTTTTGGGGTTCTAATATGTTATCGGGAGAGATGTCACCCAGTTCCGTGAATCGGTGGTATGGTTGTTTGGAACGTAAGAGTACAACCAAGGTTTGGAACTCGACCATAACAATAGTGCTCTTTCGGATTATTAATGGGAACCAAAAACCGATTTTGTTATTAGTAAGATAAAATCCGAAACTAGGGCTTTAAGGGATTTGTTACGTGGTACGAGTATCTCTTTATCCACGTCAAGTTGCACATTTCCTCTGTCACCTCACTTTTAGTTTATTATTCTTGTTCTCCATTTTTTGTACTACCAATTACTCCCTCCGGTCCAGATTAAACTTCACATCCTCTTTTTTAGGGTCTCGACTTTGTCTTCCCCATTCCCAAACTATTAAGTTTTTTGTCGAGTGAATAATTAGGGAGCTAAGATGAAGATGTTGGTGATAATTAGCTTTAATTTTTTTTTGCTAATTGAATCATTAACAATTATTTATTAATTTTCCTTTCGAAGTGCGCAAAAGGGAGCGAGAAGTTTAATCTGAACCGGAGGGAATATACTTTATGTTAGTTGTGTTAGACTTATTCTAAGAAAATGTGGTTGGTTCCTAATATATTTGAAGTGATCTGATGTTATCCTGATTTCGAGCTAGATCTTGTCATACAAAGTACTCCATTAAATTAGTGTCAGATTATTTTGAGATTTTGTTGTACTATGAAATCAAAAATCTTAACCAATTTGATTTTTTTGATCATGTGACAGTGTATTATTATGTTTCTGTTACCTGCAAGTTAGTTAGCAAAAGGAACCCATAAGATGTATCATTCATCTATCTTTATGGCTAGTGAGATTCAAAATAGTTTGCTGGTTACGCTCGATTATTATCTCGATTTCAATTTTTATTGGCATTGTTGCGAATTTCTGCATACTTAGCTAGCCAATAATCTTTGCTTTTCCCAGCAAAAGCTTCCTTCATGCATACTTGGCTAAGCCAATCCGCCTTTTTAATTATTGGCTTTCCCGTTCCCTTTATACAATGCGATCCTAACTAACAATCATATCCTGTATAACTAATACATTATTAGCAATTAGTAGAATGCACTAATCATTCGTTAGCACGCTAAGGAAAGTCGGATTTCTTAGAAAACAATTGATTAACAATGTAGTTTGGTGGAATGTGATGGGCATTTAAGCATTAAGTCTGGGATCTTAGGTGCAATTATTCGATATTCGTTAGAGTGGCAATCTTATCTATAAGTGACCATGTTTATAGACAATAAAGTAGTTTCCTATTGTCCTAAGTGAATGTTTTACGTATACTTTAATTGTGAATGAGAGACAAAGCATGAAAGCTACAGCTAACTTTCATTGTACCTTAAAGTTGTATTGTATCATACATCAGTTATCTAATGTTAGATTATCTTTTGTCTTGCTTTTATACGAAGTCTTCTGATCTTTTCCACCGCCATTTTGCCTAAGTTTGTCTAAGCAACATTTCATGATACTTCAATCCGATATTTTTTAATTTGATTGTAGATTTATATAAGTTCGATATTTGTCCCCTTCGATCATGCATAGAGAGTTAGGTTCTGACCGTGACAGAAGTTTACAAACTGATAAAGGTCAAATAATGCTTTGTTTGCCTGTTTTCATGCTAAATAAAAGGTTCTTTACTTATCAACTAAAGGGGTTTGTAATTTATATTTTTATGATCTAACTTTTGCAAGATTTGGATATGATTAAGTGTAATAAACACATCCACGTCATGTTTTTGGTCTATAAGTAATTTTCAGGATGTTAATAGCTATGAATTATTTTTGTCTATCGGCAATTCTCTTGGTGCGAATATCTGCTTGTGTTATGGATATGCTAAGTCTCTGTTTTTGTGTATAGACGGATAGATTGTGTCTGATGTTCATTGGCGATTTTAGAGTTAATGGTACCAATTGTGTAGTGACTTGTTCGGGTCTAGTCCTGTTTACTGAATCTTCTTAGCTTGCTCCTTGCATACTTAACGTTACAATATTAATTTGCAGGCTGAAGGGAATAATTTTTGTTGCAATTGATCTAAACAAGTCACTTTCAGAACAAGGTCCATTTGACATTGTATTGCACAAGGTAAATGAAAGTGATTGCATTTTGTACTCAAATAAATCAATTACTGAAACTCCGAAGCTGGCTAGTCGTATCAAAACTGACGGAGTGTGCTCCGATTTTCTCAAACTGCTTGGCTTGTAGAAATTGGATTTTATGTGCATGAACCAGAGATAATAGCTCTGTTGTTCTTGAAATGCAAAGCAAATGACGATGGAATAACCAAAATTCTGAAGGACATGACTCATAGGCTAGCTAAACTGATGTTCTTGATAATGCTTGCTGAACCTTACTTGTGTAAATATACGTCTTAAAAAGGGCTTAGCGAAAGTTTAGATGGATAGACATAAACATGTTTTTGTTGCAATTTATCTCAAAGATCTAATGGTCTTGTAACACATTGGTGCAGTTAACAGGAAAGGACTGGAGCCACGATCTTGAGGTTCGTCATACTATCTGGACTTGTCATTATCTAATTTTGCAAAATCAACATATTGGTGGTTCTATTTGTAATTTTAAATGAAGCGATTGAGTTGTGAATTCTGTTAGATGATGTACTAGTGTTTCGTCATCTTAATGGCATGAGACCACATTTTTTTTGTCGGGGACAGGGATAGCATGCTGGTTAATTAAGCTGATAGAGTCGAAGTTGAAGGCAACTTGAAAATAGCAGAAAGCCACATCAATGTCTTATATATAACTTGCTTACCCCTTTTCTTAACAAGTGAATGGGAGATATCTCTTCTTTGCCATAACTAATACTAAAGCTTTAGTTTCTGGTATCCTGGTTAGTAGAGGGGTGCGTTTCTGTGTGTACGTCATACCTATCTTGGTCCATTGTCTTCATGGATTTCATTTCTTCAACGACCAGTTTTATCTTGAGTAAACTTTCACTTGTAGTTTGAACGACTTTCTTGGCCCCAACGTTCAGCTACCTTTTAACCATGACCATGTTGCTCACCTATTACTACTTGTGTATATCTGTAGGATTACAGGCAAACGCATCCAAAAGTTACTGTCTTGGATCCACCAGATGCCATACTCCATCTACACAATCGTCAGTCTATGATGCAGGCTGTTGCTGACTTAAGCCTGTCAGAGACTTATGGTAAGTCGTTTCAAATGAATTAATGAGTAGATTATTTTGGTTGTCCCGGGTTCAAATCCTCATACCTCCACCCGCTGCTCCTTTGTACCAAAAAAAAAAACGTTATATATCTGACAAACTTTGCAGGGAGAATTAATGTTCCTCGGCAGTTGGTTTTCAAGAAGGATTCTTCATCCATTCCTTTTAAGGTTGAAAAGGCAGGATTAAATCTTCCTCTTGGTATGTTGCCCCGTCTGATAAGTTTTCCTAATGTTTTCTGCATAAGCCTGCCTAAGTCTTCACGATCTCACTTGCGACAAAAACACTAAGAAAGCCCCCGAGCAGCAATATATGAGGGCCTAAATGCTTGTGTTTCTTTGATGATTATTGAGCTAATAGAGGACATTTTTTTGCTTTCAGTTGCAAAGCCTCTTATTGCTGATGGCTCGGCAAAATCACATGAATTGTCACTGGCTTATGATCAATACTCTCTACAAAAGCTTGAGCCACCACTTGTATTACAGGAATTTGTTAATCATGGTAACCTCTCATTCATAATACCTCCTATTCTTATTTCTCTTTGAATATATCCAATTCTCAAATGTTTCAGTTAAATATTCTCCACCCTTTAATACATACAGGTGGTGTGATGTTCAAAGTATTCATTGTTGGAGAAGCTATAAAGGTTGTTAGGAGATTCTCACTACCCAATGTCAGTAAGAGGGAACTGTCAAAAACTGCAGGCGTCTATCGCTTTCCGAGAGTGTCTTGTGCTGTAGCTTCAGCAGATGATGCAGATTTGGACCCTAGTGTTGCTGGTAAAGTCCCTGAGTTTTTCTTCCTTATTTTAGTTTTTGCGTATTATAGTACACCTCATCCATGCATCCAACTCAAGACACTTCCTCTGACTGTGATGTTGGAGTATTTTTAGAAGAACTTTTGATGTTTTCCTTTGATGTTTTCATGTAAGCAACATTAGTCTGTTGAAGAGAAGTTGCTCTCTTAATTTGGCTCTCTGTGATGCCCTCTTCTACTTCACGCTCCTCCTTTGTAAAGTGTTGAAGACTTCATTCAAACTCGATCATTTTTGTCTTTGCAGAGCTGCCTCCTCGACCTTTACTTGAGAAACTTGCTCGAGGACTTCGTCGACGACTGGTAGATTCTGGTTCCTTGATTTTTTGTGTTCCAGTCTTGTCTCAATTATATGCCAGAAAACTAATTAAGGAAATTTGCTCTCCTACAGGGTCTCCGTTTATTTAATCTAGACATGATACGCGAATATGGGACTCGAGATAACTATTATGTGATTGATATCAACTACTTTCCTGGTAAGTCACAATTCTTAACCCTTTCCCCTTAAAAAACAGGAAGCTTGGGAAGTGCATAGTAAATCTGCTTTTCACAAAGGATTTTTTGTCAGACCACACCTAATAAAATATTTTTTTTTGTCAGACCACGTCTAATATAACAAGTTTTGTCAAACCACACCTAATAAATTCTTTTTATTTGTCAGACTACACCTATGTCGACTTTCGCCCCCTTAGCCACCCATCCTCGGCCCCTTACCCACCCATCCCCGGCCCCTTACCCACCCATAGCCACTCATCCCGCCCCCTTACCCACCCATAGCCACCCATAGCCACCCCACATCCACCAAAATTGGTTTTTTCCCCTCCCTTTTCAATTCCTCAAACTTAATTTCCTTCCCAAATTTGATTTTTAGCTCCAAGATAGATTTGAGTACGTCCCTTTAAATGAATTTGTGATGAAATAAAGTGAAGGAAAAAGGGGGAAATTTGAAGAAATAGAGGGAGAAAAAAAAATAGGGGGAGAGAGAGAAGGTGTTAGAAATGGGGGGAAATTGGTCATGTGTTAAGAATGTGGGTTAGGGAAGGCAATGGGGTGGCTATAGGGGAGGCAATGAGGTGTTTAAGGCCGGAGATGGGTGGGTAAAAGGCGGCAATGGGTGGATGGAGGTTGAAAGTCAACATTAGGTATTTAGGTGTGGTCTAACCAAAAAATGGATTTTATTAGGTGTGGTTTGGCAAAATATGTTTTATTAGATGTGGTTTAACAAAAAACTTGTTTTATTAGGTGTGGTTTGACAAAAAACCCTTTCACAAACATTTGTAGTTTACTCATGATGTAAATTTGTGCAGGTTACGGAAAGATGCCAGAGTATGAGCACATATTCACAGACTTCTTGTTGAGCCTGGTTAACGAGAATTACAATGATCGTTTACCAGCCGGAGGGTGAAGGGATTGCAACTGATTAACAACCAAAAAATCATGACAGATATCATGATTCACAAGAGGCTTGGGTGAGACAGGAAGATCATCACGTTGCCCTAGCAGGTAACTCGCAAGAAGTGCTTGCGTTAGACGGGAAAAATGTACAGTCTTGTTTGATCTCTTGCAGTTGAAGGTGGATAGAGAAATGTTGCAGAGCCATCTATCACCAATCATTGTAATTACTTGCTGCAACCAGCTAAACCCAGCTACTCATGTACATCAGCTAATCGAATCGAATAATGTTAACTTGGCATCCTTGCTCTCCTCCTTGCCTCATGATTCTTTTGTTCTGCTACGTCTGCAAACACATGGTTATCTGCTTTCTTGCCTTGGTTGTAAACTCGTGACATCTCTGTATACAGAAGATTGTTATGTACAGAGTTTTGCTTCATATGTGGTAAACACATTATTCAAAAGTGCTGGTTCAAATTCGCTCGCTTCCCCTTGAAGTCCGACTTCAGCTTTCCTCATTCTAGTTGTAAATCCCCCTTGAAGTCCGAGTTCAGCTCTCCTTTTGCCTGCATGGATTTTAGTCTGTTCTTTCACGGATCGTTCAAGACCAAGTGTTTGTTCTGAGACCAAATCTCATTCTCATGAAAGTCGATTGTTGGGGAAACTTGGCCTATTTTTTCTTGAGCGAGTTTCTCCATCTTTCGGCTACATCAACATTTCAGTATCGTCTGTGAAGTCATCAATCAATTAAGTTCCCCGCGGCCCCTTTGTTTCATCGAGGTTCCTGTGACTAAGGTGGAAAACAAGTTCTGTTGCTCGAATCTGATTGCAGGCCTACTGCACCACTGCTCTGATGAACGCATCACAAAATTTCAACTATCCAGGCTTCAATTACGTCTGGTGTAATATCTAGGATAATATGAAGTAAAAGATTGCATCATCTGCGCTGAACAACTATCCAGCACCGCAGGTTCAGAATGGGGATCGACTTCTGAGAGCTGAAATACGTCCCGTCTGGTTTTTTCGCCTTAGCCAGGGATTCGTGAACGTTAGAAAGAGGGTGGAAGGTACGTGGACTGATTTGCTGCGCCAAAAAGCTGGATATACAGCTCAGGTCGAGTGCAGATTATAGTCATGGTTTTAGTAAGGACACGAACAACACGGTGTATGAAAGGCATACACCTTAGGCAGTAGTCGGACGCAGCACTAAACACTCCAAACTTTCATTTCTTCGTACCCACAGTGAAAGGTTAATGGCCTGTTTGGCCAAGCTTCTACAACTGTTTCTGGAGGTGAGAAGTAGAAAGTTGGCCAAACTGGGGTAATAGTAGAAGCATTTCTAGTGTTTTGAGAAGCCCAAAACAACTTCTAGAGTGAGCCGGTGTCGCAATCTAATCGTGAAGTTACCGTCATCCTTCGATAATATGTCCATGACGTAACACAATTCACGATCAATCTAATGTGTGCCAATTAGGTCTGACGATTAGTCATATCCTACTGATGAGTGATACAAACATTTTATCCTGTCTAGCGCGTCAAAGGCTCCCGACTATGGCAGGGTAAGTAAATCCGCAAACGAAAAGGCAAGTAACAAAGAGGGAAATTTAGTTGAGAAATGCAACAATAATAAGATTAAGAATTCAACATTGAACTTAGCTGACTGATAACATCGAAAATACTACACAACGAAAACTTACATCACACAGACATTTCATCAAACACATTCTACGCACAACAAAACATTGAAACACCCAATAAACAATGAAGCATCACTCAACTTCGAGCGGAGGAGGAGACGACGGCGCCGGAGCAACCTCAGCCTCGGCGGCGGTGGATACGATAGTCCACTCCGGCGGAAGAGGAGGAAGGGGAGCGTAAACAGCCGGACCACGGCGTATGTCCCAAGCCTGAGTCTTCTTTGGGCGAGACTTCATGTGGTGAGCGGTGGACTTCTTCTGCGGCCTTGACGAACACTCTATCACCGCCACTCCTCCGCCGCCTTTTCCGCCGCTAACCAGTCGCAATTTCACTTCCTTCCCGCCGTTAACGCCACCGCCCAACAGTGGGGATGGCAGAATTCTGGTACCGAAAATGGCGGAGACTGACATTTTTTTTCTTTTCTCACTCCTCTGCTCTGAGTTTTCCACCTCTGGATATCAATCACTCTGTATTATCCTTTTGTTGCTGAATTATCTTAGAGAGACTTGGGAGAGTTTGGGCTGGTTTGTTTTATTTTATCTTAACTTTATTGAGGCCCATAAGATAAGACCACAATAACTGGATTTTCATTTGTCGATATTTGATTCACGTGGTATTCTCGAGATTTGCATGTTTCACAACGCACTATTTGCCTAATAAAATTTAACTAGTTTTTGTGCCCGTGATTTCACGGGACTGTGTTTGATTTCATTGTAATTTTTGTTTGTTGGGATTTTTTATTTAAGTTTCAAATGTAGGGATTATTTCTTTGTTCATTATTGTACTTATCCGTACATAACTCAATGTTGT
>JBBYHQ010339518.1:0-13121 GCA_038382645.1 Spergularia azorica
TGGTGGATGTTCTTGAGCGGAGTCGGCCATTGTCGCCGGAATAAGAAAAAAATTGGAGAGAGAAAAGTGGGAAGGAGGCAGATTGGGGGACGAAGAGGAGGAGGTGGGTCGCGGTGCTGAGGAGTTTTGGTCGCAGGAGTTGGCTAATCCTTGTGGTGGGGTAGAAGGGGGTGCAGGTGGTGGTCGGTGTGATCGGCGGTGGCGGTCGGCTGCGATGAGGTGGTCGGGTTTGGGAGGGGAGGAGAGAGAAAAATGGTTTGGGTTGGGTGGGTTTTTTTTATTTTGATGTTTAATTTTAGCTCATTCTAGGGTGTTTTCATGGTTCCCATAGAAAGAGGTGTTCTCATGGGAACTGAACCCTTTAAACAATAGGGTTTGTCTCTTGGTAAATTATTAAGAGACGGTCTCTTATAAACAGGGTGTATAGCCTAAGTATGATGATGAGGTCGAAAAATTTCTGTTAAAATTATCTTTTTGTATTAGGAGTAACCATATACGGAGTACATATATATACTCAATGAAAGCGGACACGTAGTCCTCTAGCAAATTTTCAGGGCCTCCAATTCAAGCACCCACAGTCCCACACTATCCCAAAGCAGTCCCATTTTTCTTTTTAACATTGACTAGAACTTAACAATCGCGATGCCCCAAAAAACCAACACAATGCACTACACATAACTTGTACAACTTATATACTCCGTTTAAAGACCGAGAGGAGGTGATTTGAAGCGCGTGGGTTTGAATCGTAAGTAATTTGAAGTAGCTAGTGTACGTGAAGAGTGCATATACTTAGTGTTGGAGACTCCACTTGAGAGATGAGAGAGCGAACTATTAGAATTTGAACTCGATGCATGAACCGTGAAGCTCTGATAGATATAAAAGAACCATCTAAATAGACTTATGGTTGAGCCCCTATTAGAATTATAAGACACTTGTATTTGGGAATACTCTTAACATTGATATATAACTCTTGTAAATGACTTGTTTACAATCACTTTTGGGGTAGACCTCTATTTATAATATTACAATTACTTGACTCCTACGAAACCCTAACACACAATATATTCGTAAACATATTGCATTCCTAAATTACATACTCGTAATATTCTTAACCACAAATACTCAATATTATTCCTAACATTTCTCATATTCAATATTCCCTAATATACTCTATTAGCCCCGATTGATAGTTTTAGACATTTACAATTTTGTTCATTCACAAATTCTCATAAAAGACGGTCTCTCAATAATTTATTGAGAGACCATTATACTATATCACAAAGTGACCCTTTCTACCTTACTTGTAACCATGATAATACTTTTAGTGATCGTATTAATTTATTATAATAAATTACATGATCTATGATTTTGGAGGATCACATCATATAAAATTAGTTAAAATTTATAAAGTAACCCATTTACAAATTTTAGATTAAGTGTCAAGGTGTTTAACTAAAACGATTACCAAAAGTAATATAACGGTCACTAATTACATAAACGGGGTCACGATATAGATAACATGTGTGGTCTCTCAATAAATTATTGAGAAACAGTCTCCCACAAGACCTACTGTTGTTCATTTTCCCATTAGCTCAAGAAAATAAAGTTTGGGCCAAACTGGCAGGCCTGCCCCTTGAGGAATTCGGAAGGATCAAAACACCAACACAATTAATTAAAATGAAAAATCATCGGATAGATATGCGATATCAATCAATAATTACATTTTTTGTAATCGATCATCTGGTACGTTCAAGGTTTCAGCCACGACTACAAGTGTACAAGAGGCATGACAATCAATGGCCATGTGATTCTTTATTCCAATAAGGATACAGAAAATCAAGATATTCGACATGTGTTGAAAATTGGACATTTTTTTTATTGTGGAAAAGAATTTATCCTTGTTAAATTGCGTTCTTATAAGTAGTGCAACCCCTTGCATCTTCCAGGCATCACAATTCACATCATCTATCCCTACTGCTACACACATATATACACTCTTAGCTAGCTTATTGATCACACTTCCAAAAAATCTATATTTTAAACATGGCAACCCTATGTAACAGTTGTAACGGTAGTGGTCAGGATACACTTGCATGTACTCAAACCCTACCACCAGTGACCGAAACAACTGATGTTTGCGATTCCAACTCACCATTGCTCGCCTCAGGTGACCTGCGTGTCCTCCTCCCGATCTTCCAACCATACGGCCGCCGGAAAGCATTCAACGGCCGTGTGGTTACCGTGAAGACGTTCGAGGACAATGCAGTCGTCGTCGAGGCCATTTTCAAGAAAGCCACGGTTCTCAAAGATGACCGTCCCCATGTCCTTGTGATCGATGCCGGGGGTAGCCGTAGGCGGTCCATGGTGGGCAGTGTGCTAGCCCAAATGGCCCATAACATGGGCTGGGCCGGTATAATTGTCAATGGGTCTATTAGAGATATTGATGAGATCAATGCCATTGATATAGGGGTACGGGCCCTAGGGCCCGTACCCGTCAGGTCCACCAAGAAAGGGGGTGGTGAGAAACACGTCACGGTCGAATTCGCTGGGGTGTTGATCAGGGATGGTGATTGGCTGTGTGCTGATAGTAGTGGTATTGTGGTGGCTAGCTCTGAGTTATCTGTAGTTGGCCCAATCTATCAGCCCATTTTCAATGAGAAATCGAGGTCTTATACACACACCATGGCCGACTACACTAGCCCGGTCGAGCCCGGCCGCCTGTTCAAGGCTCATTGCCTTAATGACCACCATTTCTTGCCCAAATTCCTCCCTGAATTTTTCGAGAACATTGAGATCGTTGGAGGTGATTCTGCTGGTGTTGGATGCGTCAAAACGATCCAATTTCCTACAGGTTTGTATATGCTACGATGGATGTTCATTATTATGCATGTTGACGTTGTGTTAATTGTTGAAATTATATCACGTAGATATTTAATTATTTATACTAGCTTAATTGATTCACTTCGTTGTATATGCATGCTACTGTGAATTTTCATGTTGCGTGACCTCATAAGTTGGACGAAACTGAACTGATATGAATTAGTCTGAAAACAATTAAATTACAAAACAAGGAAATTCATCACAAGTAGCCATCGCTATATATGCAATGTATTGATCGATCCTTTAATTATTTGCAGGGAATCGATTCAAGTACTTGAAGAACAGGGTGGAGGAGCTTGATGTTGATAAGCTCTACGTCAAGTACACAACGATTGAAGGTGACATCCTCGACAACAAATGGGACAATATCGTGTATGAGATCGAGATTAAACCGTCTGTCACAGGTAGCCATTTTAAGATGATAGGTCATTATCAAGCAAAAGACGAGGTCACCATGCCAACTGAGGCAGATGTTAGAGTTGGCCATGAAGAGTTCCAGAGGATTCACAAGGCCATTCAAGAATTCCTACTTTTATACCCTCAACTCTATGCTTAAGTGTATCACAAATCATGCATGACTAAGACCCTAGGACTCACTTTGAAGCTCAAATAATGACACAAGTGACGATTAAAAACAAAAGGAATAAATGTATTTTTAAAATTTTAAGTTATGTAAGGGGGAGGTGGGGATGATCGAGTTACTTGTATCACATATATACGAAAAAATAGTCTATGTAATGTCAAGAAAATGTTCTCGTATATATTGTTTTCATGATTTTCATACTCTCATATCAACTATTATAATCATAAAAAGAATGTTGAATTTTTATTTTTTTTTGAGAATCTAAGAAAGGGACAAGCGACAAGTATTAGGAGTCCCTTCTATCCGTGGTATGTCCTAGCTTGTCGGAAAGGATAATCACTCTAAACTCCGGGCCGTCCAAAAAAAAAAAAGCGGGAGCTCAATCTTGAAAATTAAGGATGGTATGCCTCGCAGAAACAACCAATCAGCAGTTCTGTTGGCCTCACGGTAAAAATGCTTGATAGACCAGATTAATTAGAAAAGATTGAAGCTGGCATGCTTGGATTGGGAGTAATCATTAGGGGGGTAATAGAGGCTAAAACAAGGAAAATGTGGTAGAAATGGTGGTGGTAGAGGGAGGAAATAAGGGGTAGAGGAAGAATTATTACTCCACTTATGGGGGTAATGCATTACTCCCCTCCCCCCTAGCAGAGTAGATCTTCTGTCCCACTTTGTGTCCCATTCTGTGTGTCACACCAATGAGAGCACTACTACAAAATCAACTATAGACATCACCCAATAGACATAGGATTTCAAAAAAACCGATGTCTAAAAGGAACCGGTGACATTTTTGCAATTTCGACCAAATAATAAACATGGGGTTTTTAAAAAAGTCTGACATCTATTAATAGACATGGGATTTTTTGTAAAGTTCGATGTGTATTATATTTGTATAGACGTCGTATTTAATCAAAAAAAACCCATGTCTTATGTTTTTTTGTAGCGCTGCTTCGTTTTCTCCGCTCCTCTCACAATAAAAATCTCAAACTTCTAACTTTCTCATGAAACTCTCTCTCCTGGGATCTCCGACAACCAGCAGCTCGCACGACGCCAACTCCATCGCTACCGCTAAACGTTCTATACCGCCTCACCTCCGACACTGCTTCTCCTCCTCACCTCGCGCAGCCATACACATCCACCTGGTATGAATTTTGATTTTGTATATCGTTAATCGATCCATTATCAGTATTTTTGTTCTTGCCAATATGTTTTCAATGTTTTCATTTTGGTTGATTAGACTAGATGTTTATTGATTTTAATTTTTCTGATTTTACACATAACTTGAAGTTTTTAGGGTTTGGGTAATTGAATTTGTCTTTGTTCAATTATTTTGTTTCTTTGGCCTGTATTTAGTCTAAAATTGCTTGATTGTTATCGAATTTCGAAGTGGTTATGGTTGACCAATCAATTTATCGAGTTAGGGTTTTTAAAACACAAAATTTATCAATTCCTCATTAAACACAAAAGTAACAATCATTCTGTGTTGCCTTGTGGATTGTTGTCATTGTTGCAATTTGGAAAATTGGTTCTCAGGCCATAACAACAGAAATCAGGGCTGGGTTTTCGTCTTTGCTATTCAGGTTTGTTCACCTCTCTCAATCTCTCTCATGAATTGATTTCGTTTGGTTTGAAACTTGAATTTATATAGGGTTTTCGTTGGGTTTGAAAGCTTGGGTTTGATCTGAACTTGATCCTTCTATTAATTGATTTTTGATGGGTTCATTTGTCAATATGTCAGAGATTGTTCGTTTTTTGGTGCAGCAAATCGTCCGTCTTCAATCTTGATTGAAAGCTCGTTAATCCATTCAGGTAGGTCCATCATCTAATCTGATCGAACTTTGTTGTTTATATGAACATTAATTTATTGTCCTTTTTTTGTCTGCTCTCCTCTTTAATTCGGTTTATTTGTGTTCTTTGACGATTATTTGCTATGCTTAAGTGTTTTTATCGGGCGTTTGGCTTTTCTGATCTCCCAATTACAAGACTTGAATTTAGGTTACAAATCCCTAATTTTATTGTGCTTCTGAATTATTGTTATGATATTCTGTTCATTGTGTTACCTTTTTGCTACAAGAATCAAAGGGTTACATAGTAGTGTTGTTCTGTTTTACCTACATATATAGTGAATTAAACAAGTAGCTGCAACATAGAAGTGGAGTAACTTTTTAACTTGATCTGCATGTATGGTGTCATTTTATATTTACCTCTATTTATAATGTTGTTTTGGGTGTTTTGGTTATAAGAGGTGTGATATTGAGCTTTGGATATTATTTAACTTCGGTGCATCTATTATATAACTTAAGTGCTAAGCTCTTTAGAAATGTGCGCCTATAATAATTTTATATAGTGCAGTGTAAAAGTAGGCTTATGATGTATTTTTTGGTGTTTTGACTTATAAGTAATAGCAATCAATACACTAGCCTCCTAAATCGTGAAAGTACATTAATATAATCTAAATCTATGGGAGTGTCCAAGTAGCTGATTCGGTTCATAGTTCTTGTAGTAGTATCTCGAGTTCTCAATCACCAATACTTTCCTTAGCTAGTTATTTTTTTTTTCCCTGCTTGCTTGTGTATTGCAGTATTCTGGCATTCGATTGGTATCGGTATTCTTTGAAGATATTTTAGTTATCTGCTAAAGTTTTATGGATTTCATTTATATCACCTTCTAGTGTTGACAAGAGCACTAGTTAGGAACAACTTTCACATCATACCTCGAGCTTGAAGTATACCATTCAAAATACCTCGAGCTGTTTAAATTTTAAAGGAAAAATACATGGTGTTGCTTGTTTCTCATAACTTAATCTGGTACCATATAATTCTAAGTAAGTTGTGTTTAATGTACCTTGTAATTTTGAGTAAGTTGTATGTCTTTGAGGTGATTCTTTCGTAATAAATCAATTCCAGAGAATGATAGAAAATACATCTTGAATCCTGCTAGTATGAAGCAAGCATTAGTGGAAGGAGCCGCAAAGCTCTCTAGTCCCAATATGTATGAGCAAGGTGCTGGAAGAGTTGACTTGTGAGTTTTTCTGTACACTGTCAATCTTGTTCACTTATCCAGATGTTATCTGGCCATGGACTGGCTTTTTAGCTCTTCATATGCAAATAAAAGATGAAGGAGCACAGTTTTCTGGCATTATCGAGTTGTCAAATGTGTGTTTGCAGTACACTTGTGTATTTTTTAAACTCATCTTTTGCTAATTAAGTCGATGTTTCTGTGTATATATCCCCTTTGTCAGATCTAAAGCGTTTTGGGCAATACTATTGAAGCAAGATGATCGAAGTCCACAATTTTTAGAAGTTTATTTCTCCAGATCTGGTTTAGATATTTTATTTATGTTTTTTTGTAACATTTTGTTCCTCCACTTTTGTAGAGTTAGTTTGTTTCCCACATATGTATTGCTTCATTTGAGAATTTCAATAAAAATTGAATATCTCCCATTCGTTCCATGAATCCATTCCACCTACAAATTTGTGTGGCAAATTATGATTCTGCTATCTTTGGTACCTTTTTTTTTTTTAAAAACTTAGACGTTGGATAGACGTCGGCCTTTTATGAAGTCTGATGTCTAAACTTGAAAATACACATGGGTTTTCCAACGAAAACCGACGTCTATTTATCACATAGACATGGGTTTTTTTAGGAAACCGACGTCTATTCATCACATAGACATGGGATTTTTTCAAAAAACCCATGTGCAAAAAAATGAAAGACATGGGACTTAAAACCGACGTCTATCCCATTAGAATAGATGTCACCCAACTTAACGTCGAAATAAAAACCGATGTGTATGCGTAAAAACATCCCATGTCTATATGCCTTTTTGTAGTAGTGGAGACAAATTTCACAATATAATTCTATTAAAGATTATTTTTATTGGTAAGTTTTGGGAAATCCTTGCATCTCATTAGTGTGGCACACAGAATGGGACAGAAGATCCACTCTGCCCCCCTAGGGTAATGCATGGGGGTAATGATTCCTCCTCCATCCTTCATTTCCTCCCTTTAACACCACATTTTCTCTAATTTTCCCCTTATTTTAGTTCCTACTACCCCCTAATAATTACTCTCAATCCAAACAAGCCCTAAGGAGGATCTTGATGTCTTTTTATCACAAAATCTACTTGCCACTGAACTTTGAAGAGTGACCTCGAATAACTTGATATAATATAATCAAAATCCAACGATAAATAAATGGTACTCCGTACTTGAATAATTGACCAAGTCGGAGTATTCGTTCTCCATGAAATTTTTCAATACAATCTCAAAATAATTAAGTCTCAAATTACAAGTTATGAAGTCCAAAACACAAAAACTAACTCTTATAATAAATAGGTTTCCGTAAATAAAATAGTAAATAGAATAAAAATTCGAAAAAACAACTAAGGCGGCAAACACAACGACGCAAATCGTGGACCTCTAGCTGAAATCGTAGAACCGCCAAAAAGTTTCCAATGACCTCTTCAATCTTTTGCCTATCTCCTTCCGCGGTCCACCAACCACCACACGCAAACCGCCATTTAAGTATTGGTGGACAATTCTCCAACTTCCGGCCCTTCAGTCTTCGTATCATCTAGGTTTATTACTAGTATCGGGATCTTGACATTCAAAATAAGCTCTAATAAATAGTCATTTCTCAACAATACTTAAATAATACTAGCAATAGAACTCGAAATAACAATAATCTAGATGAAGATAAAGTATTACAAATATGTGCATACCATCACATATGAAAGCGGTAAAAAATATAATCAAACTCAAATGAAATAGTACATACAATAACATTACACACGCTCGCTTCTTAATCCATTAAAACTAAACTTCTCCTAAAGTCCTAATCGATCACTTTGAGAAGTCAACCTTCCTAAACCAAGTGCTACATAGCTTAAAATAAATTGTGCTCCACATTATTGGAACATTGCACATGCTTCAATTAGACTAGGATTACTTACGTAGTTTCAACCCATTTAAATGTTAATTAAGTGCATATTTGGTAATTTGAAATAAATTTTGATTGTGTCCTTAATCAGGGACGGAGCTACGTTGGGGCTATGGCCCCCAGCCCCCCTCATAATTTTGATACATATAATATTCGTTCACACTTAACACATATAATCAACCTTGCTCTAGCGGTTTGGTTGCATTACTTCTACCCATGTTGTTGGGGTTCGAATCCTAGCTCTATCTTCCTTCAACAATTCCTGTCTTTTCCTCCTTGATTTGTGCGCTACTTTTTTGTTTCTCTTCCACAAGCCTGTGTACTTTTTCTTTATTTTTTCTTTTTATTTATTTGTCGTTTTTTATTGTAATGTTAAATGGTTTATTTCTTAATAATGACTTCCTTTCTTCTATAAAAAACAACGTAGATATTGATTTGTACTCCGTATAGTCGTAATAAACGAATACGAACTTAAGTTTTACTTAATTTTGATTTTTTCCCTTAACAAAAGGCCATTCTTTTTTTTTTTCCTTTCGTAACAATTATCACTATTTTTAATAATATTTTTTTCTTCACAAGTTATTACACCATGTTATGTGCACTAGTTAACATCAAAAAATTATTGACATTTTTTTGTAGTGTTACTAATCAATTACGCAAATTATACCATGCTCAAAGGAGCACAAAGAGCATGGTGATCATACTCACAATAAAGGAGTGGGGACCATACTTAAAATAATTTTTCATTTTTTAATATATGGTCCCCACTCATCTATTGTGAGGAGGATTATCATGCTCCTTGTGCTCCTTGGAGCATGTTATAAGCACTGAATCAATTAAACTCGAACAAATCATGTATTGTTATATGAGCCCCCCTCAACTTTTTTTCCTGGCTCTGTCCCTGTCCTTAATCTTTTTTTCTTAACTTAATTCGTTTTCCCCACAAAAAAAAAAATATTATTAGAAAAAAACAAGTTGTATATACTACTTGTAGAAAACAATAGTGCGTCCCGTGGTACAGTTGTACTTACCTAATAATATTAGGAGACAGCGAGGCGAATTCAAGGAAATCAGGGTCAGCCTGCAAAATCAACATTTCTTGCTCATCTAATATCAGCCAGGCTTCAATTCCACCATTTGAAGTTTCCATTAATATCATGAGATTCTTGAGCGAGGAACTTAGCCTACCGCCCGTAAACCCGGTCCAAACCGGCATCCCAAACCCGAAATCCAAATGTCTATCAAGTCCAATCCAACTCGTAAACTTGTACGTTGTCACATTGCTATCTCCCATTATGTCACCCAACTTGTGCTTGTACTCGCGTAGGACGTCCGCCCCTCCCTGGCCTATAAACTTGCCTAAAAATTCGGCATCTTTCGCCACAGAGAACGATTTCCGGATTCGACAAACAAGGTCCTGGAGCTGTGGCCGGCCGTGGCGGTTTGGATCATATTGTGCAATTGTATCAATGTACACATTTCCAAAGGTTGTTGAAGGTAGTGGCTCTCGGAAGCGAGGTCGAATGTTTACAGCATGAGTAAGGACGGAAGCACCTGAACATTAAAGTTAGAGTTGATGGGTAATAAAATTCAGTAAAATTGTTTTTTTTTTTTTTTTTTTTTTTTTTTGGTACAAAGGAGCAGCCAATGCTGCGGGGGTGGGGGGTATGAGAATTTGAACCCAAGACAACCCCCAAGCAGGTTGAGTTCCTAACCACTAGGCCAACCTTGATCCTCAAAATTCAGTAAAATTGTACAAGTATTGTTATGATTGTGATTTGTGAAATCTGTCACAAAAATGAATTAATGATGGAGCATAATCGTTTATATAAGTACTCGTTGTAAATGCCGTATAACGAATTATTATGAATGAATTTCCTTCAAACTTTGTTGATTCATGTGCATCACTTTCCGGTTAATTATTACTACGTACTAATAACATTACTTTAATTTGTAAATAGAAGAATCTCATTAATAATGACAGGATGGTTATGGCAATGTAATTAGGCAAATTTAATAAAAAATAACCCAACGGTACGTTTGTACTGTCTTCTAAAAATAACTCAACATTTACACTTGAATAGAAATAACCCAACGTTTAACAAAGCGTAACAATGATATCTCGAGATTCGACGGAGAGCAATCTCCGGTAAAAAAAAAAAAATTTACCTTCTTTCTCCCCACTCCCGTACCGATTAATTAAAATCTCTCCCAACTGAAACTAAGATCAAATTTCCTAGAGAATAAAAAAAAAGTTCATGCTTTACAGTATAAGCTACAGTGGAGAAAAATGGTAGCTAGAATTGACTGAATCTTTACTTTCTATGAGAAGCTTGAATCTCTGTATTGATCTCACTTATGTAAGCCATAGCAGTAGAAACTAATTTGTAGCTTCATTCAGGTCCCTTTCGATAAAACCAAACCCAACTTCGAGCGTTTGTGGACATATTTTTTTATTTTCTATGACAAACTATTACCACATCAGTGTCTCTTCTACAATGGTGATTGTCAGGATTACGAATAATTACAATTTTTTGGTGCATAGGCTGTTTATATAGAATATATATCGGATTCGGATGCGGAGATTACAATTTTGACCAGTCTTGGGATATTATTGTGACGCTTTGTTAAACGTTGGGTTATTTCTATTAAAGTGTAAAAGTTGGGTTATTTTTAGAAGACACTACAAACGTTGGATTATTTTTATTAAATTTACCATGTAATTAAGTCAACGTAGATTTTCCTCTAAAAAAAGTCAACGTACGCTTTCCTCTCAAAAAAGGTCAACGCAAACTTACCCAACACACAGGAAGCAGAGGAAGAAGATGATCGAGCCGCAGCAGCAGCAGACATGGCATGCTTCCAAATGAATCCGGAAACAGCGTCTACACGGGTCGGTCTCGGTGCATCACTACTTGACCCGCGAGCTTGTAAGGCACATATAGCATCAGGAGTAAAAACAAAGGTCTTCACAATGCACAAGCCATCAGCTACGTGGGCAGCTCGGGCTTCATCGTCATTCAAAGGCACTAGTATTCTAGCCTTCCTCCCTGGCTTCTCACTCGGGTTGCACCGAGGGAAGACGGAGAGGGTGGCATTAAAGTCAGGAAAGAACACAGCGTCCTCGTTGCGCTCTGATGATAATGTCAAAGAAGCCCAAGTCTTTAGGATGTGTCCCCATGAGGTCCCATCACACACTTTGTGAAGAAGTTGACTACCAATTACAAACCCGCCACATTCGAAAATTGTGACTTGTATGCTCATTGGTACAAGTTTAGTATTAATATTACTAGTGTTTGTAATTGTACGACCATTAATAATGTTATTATCATTATCATATACGTTTTTTGAGAGAAAACGACCAACCAAATCAACGCGGTTGGGAGCTTCAAGGAAGCTCAAGATCGAGCAATTCTGCACTCGGGCTACTTCAAAGGATACTCCTTTATCGTTGCACTCGATAGCGGATTCATCGATAGTGAGCCTACCGGCGATAGGGTAATAAAGGGCTAGTGATTTAGAAAGTGACCTTCTTAGCCGATTAATAATAATGGTGGTGGCTACTATTTGGTCATCTTTTTGATCAGTTGAAGAAGAGGGTTTGTAGAAAAGGATATGAGGCACAAATGTGAATTGGAAAGCTTCATCAAGAAGAGAAAGGTTGTAGTACTTGAGGTGTGGAGGTGTGGGAGTTGATGGTTTGATCATTTCACGTGAGATTTTTTCTATTTGCAACTCCATTTTTTTTTCCCAAGCTCGGAAGCTCCTTAGGTTTGCTTTGTGCTTATCTTTTTTGCTCAAGTTTAGCTTAAATGTAGCGACGACAACCTAACACATTGTGCTCCGGTATAAAAGCCTACGAGACACGTGATGTGACAAATCTGGCAATCATTATTACTTCCTCCATTTCGATCTTTTGATTCTTTACGTAAACCCAACGTAAAGAATCAAAAGAAATTGAGCGAGTATAACCCCAATAAGAAAATTAAATAGATTATATGTTCTCTTTTTGGATGTTGCATGCATAATTAAAGTAATAAGGCCGATAGTCAGGGCCGGCTATTAGCCCAGGCGAGCTAGACGGCCGCCTAGGGCCCCCGATTTTTAAGACCCAATAACTGCTGGATCAATACATATAAAATAAGAAGTAAATACAATCATAAACATGATTTTAGCCTAGTGGTATGTGTTCGGGTTCGAATCTTGCCAGAGACGGCCCTGCCGATAGTCAATAATACGACTTCATGATTTTGGAACACGAATGTTTAGATGTGGATTTGGTCAATTATCCGATCCCTCGTGAAATAATTGCTACAGAAATAAATTAAATTAAATTGTAATGGCATGCAAACTTTACTGAATTGACCTGCTTAAACAACTTTTAATAGTTGATAACATGAAAAATGCCAGAGATTTTATTTATGACTAGTGTTCGTTTGATAGTTGACAATACGTCTCTCAATCACCCACCTTACGGTCATGTGAAGACGATTGGCCGCCGTCCAAGGGCCCAAACTTTTGGGGTCCAATAGTTTTTAACTTATGGGCACCAATATATTAATGCAGGTAGAGCTACAAGCTAATTTGGAGGGCCGAAATTTCTCCCACGGTGGGATGAGGAACAGTGTAGCCCACACTAAAAACAAAAACTTGTAGGCACATGTTTGGCACATGACATGTATAATTATACATGGTAACTCAGTAAAATACATGCCTC
>JBBYHQ010339535.1:0-37700 GCA_038382645.1 Spergularia azorica
TATATATATGATAATAAAAGAGGAGTAGAATCATAAATGGGCTAGTTTCTTATTACTCTTTTATTTTTATAAAAACAACATTTAATAAAAGAGGTAGATTATCATACTCACATTCTTTTTTTTTCTTTTTCTTGGTGACGTAGCTCATAAATTTAGTTGAATTTTATGGACCGAGAAACGGATGAGTGATGTACATTACATTAAACCGTATTAAGGATGAAACTAGTGAAGTCCATCGTTCGGTCCAGAACGAATTATGCTCAGCTCCATAAATCGATTTTTCGAGGTCGGGTTTTGAACTTTTGAACAATACTCCTACATATCAAATTCCCAAAATACCCCCAATAAACATAGATAAACCTCCCATATTCATTCTCTCACACCAATGAAAAACCTTGCGATGACCCAATCCGATCTGTCTTTTTCTTAATTTTACCCGATTTATAGAAGTCTTCCGCTTTGTACCTTCTTGCTGACGATTACCCCCAGTTTATATATCCACACACTTTTCTCTCTCCTATGCGTCGCAAAATCTAGGGTTTTCCACTTGACCTTCCAAATTCAGTGTTTTCCGCAATCGAATTGGGGGAAAATCAATCGACGGCATAGAATCGACTAATTAGGGTTTATCAATTCAATTCAATTGAAGATGTCGGGAGAAGGAGTTGCCGGAGTTGCCGGAGAAGAAGAGAATACGGAGTACGAGAGTGATCCGGAGGAGGCGAAGTCGGCGCTAGTTAGGCGGCGGAAAGAAGCGAGCGACGACGAGCAAGGGGATGACGGTGACGGTGACGGCGAGGAGAGAGAAAATAGTTGTAGTCCGCCGCATCCGAGGTCCGGCGCCGTCGACTACGACGGCGAATCTGACGGTCAAGGTGCTGCTGATCATTACGACGACGGCGAGGGGGAGTATTATGATGACGAGTCTGATGATGAGGAGGTTGGTAAGGTGTATAGGGAAGTGGAGGTGAGAGAAGCTGGTGGCGGAGAGGCGGAGGAGAAGGTGGAGGATGGCGGTGAGGCGGAAGCGAAGGGAGACGGGGACGGGGACGGGGACGGGGACGGCGAAGGCGAGGGGGAAGGTGAGGAGAAGGGAGAAGGGGAGGAAGGGGAACAGAAGGAGGTTGAACCGTTTTCTGTGCCGACTTCTGGAGCGTTTTATATGCACGATGATCGGTTTCGAGACAATGCTGGTGGGAGGAACAGGTACTTGTGCTTGAAGATTCGTGTTTTCGAATTCTACTTGTTGATAATTATACTTTGAATTGTGTTATGTTGTGTTATGTTATGTTAGTGTGTAATTGTGAATTCTCTAGTTGTGATGAATACTGATGGAATTGACCTGTATGTTTTCCTGTGTATCGTGTGCGTGTTGTTGTGAATCGATATGTCTAGGTTTCGACATTATAGAGGGGAATCTGTAGGGAAGACTGGAAGGGAAGTGAGAAAGTCATGGGATTTTGGTTTTGTTGAGTTAAGCTAAGTATGTTTTCGGGGAGAATGGGTTTGGGGGCGGTGTTGAAATCGAGAGTGGTAGTCTAGCATTGAGGTAGATGTACGCTGTAATTAAGTGGAAGTATAATGAGTCCTTCGTCAACATTGGTAGATGACCTATTCGTTAAACGTTTGTAACATGCATTTAGAGTCTCTCTTATGCCTAACTCCGCACCCTCGTAGACCAGCTGTTATCATTGATTCATCGCCTATCGTTGAAGAAGAGTAGGTTATTGATATCTTTTTGATGAGGAAGTGAAGAGGCATAATATTTGATGTTCACTTCTCTAGTGATAGTAGTACCTTAATATATCTCCTCTACCGTTTGTTGATTAATTAACTCCATAGATATTAAGGAGGCAAACTTACATTTATACGGATCATTGTTTTTGTGGTTGGACTTTTGGCTCATTGAGCTTTTGCATTAATCAACATGCGTTGACAATCATATCTTGTCTTTTCCTATACAAAGAAGTTGTCTTGTTCCATGTTTGATGTTCGAGAGGGGGTGGGGGGGTTGGGCATGGAATGCATGTTTAGTGATTTTCTGAAATTTGAGTATTGAAAGTCTGGCAGTGGGCAGTTTACAAAACAGTGGGGGGGGGAATGTTTGTGGTAACCGGTCCAAATTCACTATTTTTACAGAAATATTGCCTTGTCAATTATAGGAGGATATTTACGCAGGAGGGTTTAATATTGCCTATATATTTCACCTACATTTTACTTTCAATGTTCGACTTCAATTTCGCTAATGTTTGCGGATCAAATCCTTACTTCATGGACCTTCTAGCATTTTGAAATTTTCTGGTGTTACATGTATAAGCTTTCTGTGTCTGTGCTGGGTTGCATATAGCTTTTAACTCCGTTTATAAGTGAAATAATCATTTTTATTTCTACAGGCGAACGTTTGGTGGAAGAAAACTGTGGGAATCAAAAGATGAAAGGAAATGGGGCCATGACAAATTTGAGGAGTTGACCGTGCAAGAGAGACATTACGATGAGGTATTGTTTCTAGTTGATGTCTCTTATGTTTGTCATCATTTTGGGAATAAGGCTTGGTGGTGGTTGTTGTTTATCCTGTTCGTCATGTTACTAAGCCATGTGTTTGATCAGTTATATGGTAACATGTACTTTTGTTATTCAGCTGATGAGTTTCTTCAGCATGGAGAGCATTGGAGATTTTGGATAATGTTTTTTATTTTTTGTTCTTAGTAATCATTTTGTTGTTATTATCAGGGGAGGAGATCTTCTAAAGGACCGTATCGAGGCCGTGGGAAAGCAAGAGGTGCTGGTACTGGTTCTGGCCGAGGAGGCGGAGGCAGAGGAAGAGGGAGAGGGTACAGTGGTGGGAATGACAACGAGAATCCTGCACCAAAGGATGTAAGGGGAAGGGGTCCAAGAAGATATCAACCTTTGATGAAGAATAACGGTGAAACACACCCGCCACAGTACAAACAGTGAGGGCACTTGAATTTTTTTAACTTGCATGGTTTTCTCGGTTACTACCCTTTCCTTAGCCTAACATTTATGAGCTTTTCATTTCTCAACAGATCAGCGAGGTCGTTTGTCAAAAGTTCACGTACTGGCTCTGGTAGAACGGCTGTGTCAACAGGAAGTTTGAATGCAGATCATGAAGCTGCTCCTGCTAAGAAAGCTGGGTCCAACTTAAGTTCCGCGTCACCTCCTTTTTATCCATCAGGTGCTGCCACGAAGGATGTTGCTGCACCAGAGAAAAAGGAAATGCACAGTGGAAATCATAACAGGAATATTCATCCTTCTGTGGACCCTAATTTTCCAATTCCAATCTCTAATCCTATTCTGAGAGGGAAGAATGTTATTGATTCTACGGGCATTGATAAATTGTGCATTGACGGAACTGTTTCTCCACCCACCCCCAGGGCAATAAATAACTTGCATTTACGGGCTCCTGCCTCTTCTTCATCGAGTCCTAACCAGTTGGCTCATCCCAGAGGACAAGGCAGGGTTGGGGCATCCTCTAGACCCGCTGTGTATCAGCCAGTTCAATCAAATAGCCAAGTGAACAAAGTTTCTCTGCAAGCAACTCAAGCTTCCCCACGAAGCCCTGTTCAAACTCAAAGCCAATCAACTTTACCTGCTCCGAGTCAACAGCTGGTTCAGCGCCCTCTTGTTGCTTCTCAAAGTTCGTCCCCTCCAAAAGCAGGTTTGTTGACAAATACATTTATGTTTGGAAAGGGTGAGACTCCGTCCTGTTTTGGTTATTCTAATTCTCTTTTGGCTGGTAAAGGGAAAGGAGCTTTTCAGGGAACTGGGAGGGGTTCACTTGTCTATGGTGGTGGACAAGTCATGGGATCTGGTGGAAATGCCGGTGCTGGTCATGGTGATCCTAACATGCCAGCTTTCTTCCCTGGTAACAATCCTGTCTTTTTTTTCTGTAATTAAGTCATTCTTTTCATGCTTTCTTTTCAAAATTCATGATAATAGATGCAAAGAAGGTTCAACCATTTCTATTAAATTTAGTGGTGCTTGATTTAGCAGAACTGTTCCCTACTAGGAGTCATGGTAATTGTTGGGAGTATGATAAAATTCACGCTTTATTTCTATCCCAACAAAGCTCAAAGATGCACTTCCTGCACAAAATCATATATGATGTTCTCACACATCGAGGTTGCAGTTTGACGGGAAATTACTGTTTATTAAAAGATAAAGGAGACTTTTCGAAACGGAGAAAGCCGTATATAATTTTATGGATGGAGTATTGAGTATTCTTTAGTTCAAGTATTCTGTTTCTAGTAGGACTCAGATGGACAATTAAATGGTAATTCCAAATGCACGCTTAAAATGCTGAGGGAGAAGTCAAGAAACTGAGTGGAAAGCAGTTACTTTTACCCTGCCCCTGGGAACCTAACAAGTGGGTGAAAGAAATAGAAAGGCGAATTTGCTTGCAGAGACGTGGTATTGGTGAAGTTGGTGGTAGCGAGTATTTTTTGCTTTGGCTGGGCTGGGTTGCACACCAAATTACTTTTGTTTCCCTACGTGTATAATTTTCCAGTGTTTCTCTGAGCTGCTGTTCTGAAAATTGCTGTATTTGTGTAGTTATGCAATTTGGGGGCCAGCATCCAGGTGGAATGGGAGTTCCTGCTGTTGGAATGGCGTTTCCTGGATATGTTGCTCAGCCAAATGGACTTGGAAATTCTGAAATGACGTGGTATGTAATTTATTTGTTGCATTGTTGACCTAAGATAAATATTATTTGGTGCCTTGTCATGGCTGCTGTGGTGGTAATGAAGGGCTCGCGTGTCTGAATATCAAATTGCAGTTTTGAGGGAACTTTTTGTTTCTTTGTTAGATTTGTATTCTTAATTATGGTGGGGCTCCTGCTGCTTATTGAGTTCCTGCTGTTGCTTCTTGAAGGAGAGTCTGGTACTCTGGTTGAAGTAGATTTTTTTCGTAATTCATAGAGATTAGAATTCGCCCGTCTTAGGCTCATTTTCTTGTTTGGCAGTATTTGAAATGCATGGATCTCATCCTGAGTTCAGCTGTTTCCAAAAAGTTGGAAAGTCTGATCTACATCTTATGGATATTTTTTTTCGTTTTCAGGTTACCCGTGTTAGCAAGTGCTGCAGGTGCATTAGGGGGAACATACCCCCCTTATCTTACCGTTGATGGCAATTATCCTCGGCCTTCAGGCCAGACTTCTGCTTTGCCTGCTCCAAGGTATGAGGCATGCCCTGTTTCGCCTAAATGGATTATTGCATTTCTGTGTATTGCTGTATCCGGTTACTCTGTAAGGCTGTCATGTTCTTGGATTAAAAAAAAAAGAGATAGGGGAAAGGTACAAAGTTGTGTTAATTTCTTGTTGACACATGCTGTTTCATATCTCCTACTCCTACGTAGTATGGTTCCTTTGTGCTTGGTTTTTTCAGTTGCAGCTGTCTGTAATTGTTCGCTTGGACCTAAATGCTTATTTTTTTTTACTAGCACGTCATGGTTTTTGTGTAACTCTCAGCTTAATGATTTTCTCTCTTTTGCAGCAAAGACAATAATCTCGGTAAACCTAATAATGAAATAAAACCTCAGCAGAGATCTGGTAAGTATACGACTATGTTCCGCTCACTTGCTCTTCTAGCTTTTGTGTGTGTATCTTGATCCAATTCTGCTTGTTCCACAGAGGTTGCAAATGATGAGTTCAGTCAGCGACAAAATAAGCCTCGCAGGTCGGTTGGTCTCTCTTGCTCTTGTTACAAAGTTGTCTCTATCATGTATGATGTTGTCTTTTAACTAAGTCTTGCTTCTCTTGCCATTCAGATACTCGGAGATGAATTTTAGCCAGTGAAGTACATATGGAAGTGTCACTGTTCAAATAAGAAGTTTTTCTCTTGAAGTTGAAGAATTGTTCGTGCTTGGTTTGAAGAACTCTGATTTCTCCTCACCATAGGGCTCCCTTTCTGATGCCCTTTGTGTTCTCCTGGCCATGCGCTGGACCACATCGGGCCTTCTCTGTCTTTGACATATCTTAGGTCAGCAATTTTTTTTTGACTGCCCTGCATTTTCTTGCTGATTTTTTTTCTGGTCCCGTAGACCATTGTGCCGTCTTTTGAAGCTTCAAATTTTATTTTCAATGGGAAATTATGTAGAGGTACAATGTTGTGGACTTGCTGTGCCATGGGGCTACGGGTGAAGCATGTATGATACTAAGTAATGGTTTTTGTCTTGCAGTTATTATGGTTATGCATCTGCTCATGCTGTTGTCGGTTTCGCAAGATTGTTACAGTTGATGGGTTTGTTTGTGGCCTTCTGTTTGCTCTGCGGTATGGATTCAGACTAAGCTACTTGAGTAATTGAGCTTTTTGCATTGGCTGCGCACATTAAATGTAAGTGTTCCCTGTTTCAAATGGTTTTAGGTTTGTCGGGTGGTTTGGTTTTCGTGAAGCTCGTTCATTGTAGACGGAGGAAATGTTTGGAAGGACAGATTATGTTCGATACAGATTGGTTTTATGTGTTCTGGAATTCTCTCTTGTTCTTTAACTAGTCATGTTATCTAATCAATGGTTTGTTTGGTGTACCTGGTATCTCTTTTCAAGTTAATAAGCATTGTGGTTGATTTAGAAGACGGTTTCGTTTCTCCTTGGATTAAAACTGTTCTATTGTAATGGTTGCGTGAGGACTGAACAAGAAAGTGAACACAGTGCTTTTGCTTACAGTTCCATGCTCAGCTGCAATTTGCTTAATGAGTAGACTAGGTTTCAGGGTGTTGCGTTTCTAGTTGAGCAAAATGAACCACTAGATTCACACACTCCGTGTTGTCGTTACTAAACTTTTGGTTAACTTGCGTGGTTTGTCGTTTCCCCCACCTTCGCTGCCATTGTTGCCAGTTTGAACTTTTAAGTGTCATTTCGTGTATTGGCTCAAGAACCATTGGCCCTAACCTATTCTTTTGCGATTCTTAAATGATTCTACGGAGATGTTACATTCACGAGCTCCTTCTGGGTTAGGACCATGAGGCTGTGGGTTCCTCACTTCATCCAATCCGACAGATGTGGCTTGTACCGTATTTGTATCATGGCGAGACTTCGCTATAGATCCTTCAGCAAGGGTCCTAAATGGTTATCGTGGTCGAGTCTTTTGGTCTAAACTCGAGTTGTAACTTTACTATCTACGAAGCACAACCACTTCTATCACTACCCTTCGTTTTTTCCGAAACCGTAGAAAATTGGATTTGACATTCTACAAACTTAGAAACTAAAATATACTCAGAAAGGTTCGAAGCAGATCCTATATACAATTAGGCGCCAAGATGCTAATCAGCATTCCCGGAAAACCAAGCAAATTAAGACTTTCTGATCACCTCCGAAAATCCCGATTATCCACGATGTAACAATTTAAAAAACAAAAAAAAAAAATCCAACTTCCTCGAGAAAATCAAATCTGAAGTAATCATTAAGTACGTCGAATGTAAATGACAAATATACCTTCACCAACTTCTCATTAATGGGTATACAGTATACAGTAGTCATCCGACGAGGGGTAATAAAGTAATAATACATATCATCGAGTAAGAATTCTCTTTCTTCCGACAGTGGCACAGCTCAGACTCGTCAACACTCTCTTTTTCTCTCCTCTTTCCTTAGATTTTCTTCTACTTTCGTCAATTTTGCAGAGAAAATCTAGCTTAACAAACACTATTATATTATAACAAATCTTCACTCTGAAGCTTCGTTTTTCCGCTGAATCTTTCAATAATCAAATCATCAAGAAGAGAAGAAAATAATGCGCTGGTCTTCTCCACGTTATCGATCAATGGTGATTTTTTCTCCGTCGCTTTTTTTTTACTTGTTCTCGCTACATTTCCTTTTTTTGTTTAGTACAGATTGAGTGTTACTTTTACTTTTTCTGTATAAGTTACTGTGATTATTTTCTATTTATGGAAGCTTTACTAGTTCTGCTCTCACTTTCTGCTTTCTTTCTTTCTTTATTTAGAAATTTTATTATAATAGTACTCTCACCGTTAATTATTTTTCACCATTTCATGCGCAGCATTCTTCCGAATTTTTTTGCTTCTGATTTTCAGATTTTTGATTTGTATGAAATAATTGCGGTAGATAAAACTCGGTAGCAAATTCGTACATATTTTTTTTATTGTCAAATTAGTAAATTATTGATTGTTGGAGTAAATTATTGGAGTAAATTTGTAGTGTAGAGGAGCTGGATTACTATGCTAGGTTAGAAAGATTGTTCCGAAATTTCGTGTTTCGGCGATATAATTCGAGTAGGTTTGTAATGTAGAAGCGCTAAATTAGTTTATTGAAGTGTTTGATTTAATTTTGGTATGCAGTTACATTGATTTGTGTTGAGTAGAGGTGGAATTTTCGGAATCTGAGGTTCAATTTGTGCGATGCAGATGACAGAATTCGCGGATTTTGATGTAGGGACTATGTAGGATACCTAGGGTAGGGAGTAATCATGGGAGAGAAGTTTAATGATGAGGATTTGTGGGGGAGTGTGCTTAGGCCAGCACCGGTGAGGACGTTAAAGTCGACATTGTCAGGGAGATCGACTCCTAGAGGTTCTCCTTCACCTTCGTTTAGGAGGCTTTCATCTAGTCGAACTCCTAGACGTGATAGTAGGTCTAGTGGGGTTAAGTTTCCGTGGTTTAGGAGTAATAAGTTAGTGTATTGGTTGCTTTTGATAACTCTGTGGACATATGGTGGGTTCTACATTCAGTCGAGGTGGGCTCATGGGGATAACGGGAAGAGTGGTGCTGGGTTTGGTATAAATGAGCAGAATGTGGATTTTAATGCTGAGCAGTTTCAGCGTCGAGAGCTTATTACTGATGAAAGAATCGTTGAGGTGAAGATAAGGAATGGGAGTAAGGTGGATGGTAGCCTTGATTTGTCTCTGGCTGAACAGGTGACTGCTATCTTACCTCCTAGGGTAATACCTCCACGAACTGAGGCTTCTAAAAAGAAGACTAAGAAACCAAGGCGTGGTTCACGGGGTAAAGCACGGGAGAGGAAAAAAGTTACAGAAGAGCCTGTGGAAAGAGAGGTGGAGGTTGAGGAAGAGCAGATTCGTATGAGTAATTCTTCATTTCGGTTACTTGTTGGTCCATTTGGATTGATTGAAGACAGAATATTAGAGTGGAGTCCTGAGAAGAGATCAGGAACATGTGATAGGAATGAACTTTTTGCACGGCTAGTTTGGTCTAGAAACTTTGTCTTGGTATTTCATGAGCTGTCAATGACGGGTGCTCCACTGTCAATGCTGGAGCTGGCGACGGAGCTTCTGAGTTGTGGGGCAACGGTCCATGCTGTGATACTTAATAGGAGGGGTGGATTGATGGCGGAGCTTACTAGAAGAAGGATCAAGATCGTCGATGACAAGGCTGAGCACAGCTTTAAGGTTGCCATGAAAGCAGATCTTGTCATTGCTGGATCGGCAGTCTGTGCACAATGGATAGGTATGTTAGTGTTAAGTATTACCCATCTTTTTTGTTGACAGAGTATGGTTGATGTTTATCTTCTCAGCTTGCCTGGATACACGAACAGCTATTGCAGTCTACCTAAAAAAAGAAATAAAATACGAAAGTTTATTATGTCCCTGATATATAAGCCTAACTAGCTTGCACTGTAATCTTGCTTCTTGATGAGATACTTTAATTACTGAACCTTTAGTTCTGTATATTTGATGGATGTACGGTGTTTACTCGCAGTCTTATGTAGTTAGTAGAAAAATCAATGCCGTAAAATATGATGCCTTCTCTTCTGTCCTCCTTTTCATCTGGCAGACTTGCACCACAGATGATGTCAAGAGTTAATTGGATGAGTTGTTCATGTGTGTATCTGTTTTGCTATTTTCTTATGTATTGAACTACAGCAGAAAGTGATGAGATTACTTTGGATTTGTAAACTTTCTTGATCTATAACTTGATGTTACATGTCTTTGTTTCTTATCACTTCTTAAGCAAATTAACTGATAATATTTTTTTCCTCTACAGAAAAATATCTTGCATATTTCAATGCTGGTTCTAATCAACTTGCTTGGTGGATCATGGAGAACCGCCATGAATACTTTGATCGGTCGAAGCATCTGCTCAATCGAGTGAAAATGATTGCATTTCTTTCTGAAATGCAGTCGAAGCAGTGGCAGGACTGGTCTAAAGAGGAAAACATTACATTGTCTACCCAAACTGCATTGATTCCCCTATCTGTGAATGATGAACTGGCCTTTGTAGCAGGAATTTCTTGTTCACTGAATACTCCTCTAGCAAACCCAGAACGAATGTTGCAGAAAAGACAAGTTCTAAGAAATGCTGTTAGGCAGGAGATGGGATTGGCAGATAATGATATGCTCGTAATATCTCTAGGTAGCATAAATGCTGCTAAAGGTCAGCTTCTGGTCGTTGAATCAGCATATTTGGTTATTGAAGATAGACCTTCTCAAACTAAAGGCAGATTGAAGGCTTTGCTAGAGGCACATCAAAACACAACCACGTTGGCGGGGAAGTATCATTTAAGAGGTTCACGTGAGAAGTTGAAAAGTGCTTTGCAACTGCACAGTGACAATTCCAGCCAGGAAATACCTACGCAGAACCTTAAAATTCTTATTGGTTCTGTTGGATCTAAGAGCAATAAGGTGATATATGTCAAAGAAATTCTCAATTTTTTGTCGGAGCATCCAAATGTGTCAACGTCTGTTCTCTGGAGTCCAACCACAACACGTGTTGCCTCCCTATATTCTGCAGCAGATGTATACGTCACTAACTCACAGGTAGATATTTGACGTGTTACTTCCCCTTGCGGTGCACCTTTATACCTTAACATAATTAACATCTATCTTGGCATTTAGATTTTAAGTTATGGCTAATAGATTTGATTTCTTACATTACCATATGTGCATAAACTGTTTCTTATATCACTTACCTCATACAGTTACACAACGTACATTATTGGACAAAGCAAATCTCTTATAGCCTTCTCTGTTATGTTTATTGGCCAGTAGTCTCATAATCAATTTCAGATGAGCAGAAAAAAGATCAGGCTAGCATATAGCATCTATGTCTGGTCAATGACCTCATCTTGTGACTTAACATAATCTGACAGGATGTCTTTCGATTCCTGAGTAGAAGTTTATGAGACCAATTTGAAGATTCCACCATCCTATGACTGTGCTAAAAACTCTTAACTATTGTCCTTGTTCAACCTGATAGGCTGTAAATTCTACTTATAGAGCTGTAACCCTTGTTCAGATATTCTTGGATAGTAGGCCAAATAAGGAAATGTATCTTTTGCTTTTGAATGAACTTCAACCTGTTTAAAAGGAAAGATTTCTTATCCTCATGTGTGCACCTTTTTTTGAACGCTTGTAACTGGCCCCTTATCTTTAGATAATGAATTCCATTTTATTCTCTAGGATTCATGCCCACTTGAAAGCTGAGGAACACTTTAAATACGTCTAATTGTGATAAATTATTGTTCGCAGGGCCTTGGAGAGACATTTGGAAGAGTGACAATCGAGGCTATGGCATTTGGTCTTCCTGTAAGTCTGACTCATAATCCTACTTATTTGATGGTATATTACACTTTTTTGGTTTGTCATATGTAAGTCGTCTAAGTTGCACCATGCCTTTCTTGAGCACACCATCTTCTGCTTAAGCAACAGTCCTAAGTATTTGTCACAACACCCCTTTCCTTAACAGCAGTCAGCCAGTCACAATCATTTGTCTTGTTCATGGATTCTGTGTCACCTCAACTACTTTTGCCTACATCCTTTTAAAAAACTCTTTTGAGGGATTTTGGTGTGTGCGTCATTCATCGATGAATCGTTAGTTAGAAAACTTTACTCTTGTGGACCTTACTGGCTTTACTTATCTATCACCTCCCTGATGCACTCCATTGATCGAGAAATTGAGCAAGGGATCAGCAGACAACTGCCCATTACTTTATGTGTCATGAAGCATTAAGAGTGCTGCGTACTGGACAGGACAGTGTAAAGGTTTTGGCAAATTAAAGTTGCATGTTGTTCCTCAAGGGCAGAGTAGTGAATCTAGTTTTATGCAGACTTAGAAGTTCAAGCTTGTTATTACGGTATGCAATCACAAAGGTATTAGGAGATTATATCTTTGTTGACTTTGCCTCCCAGCTGCTGGACGGGTAGCTGGCTGACTTCTTTTGTTCATTTTGCTGAAAAATCGGCTGTCATTTCCATATGGAGCTGGTTGCAACTCTTCTCTCGTTCTCTTTAACCTTTTTGTAACAGAACCTTGACATTGGCTAGTGACAGTGTTGCATGCATTCTTGGCTCTTTGTTTCCTTGTCTGCCATTTTCATATGGAGTAGTCATGCTTAGGTCTCATGGTTCTCGTTTGCCCTGTTGTTCCTCTTAGGTTTCTATGTTTTCTAAATCCTAGATTATATAAGAAGAAAAAAACACTGGTCATACACTGGTGTGGCACTGAAACAGCCATGGTCGTGTGCGTCCATGTTCTTCTTTACTTTTTCTCCTACCATGCTTGTTAATGCAGTGGTAAAAGAAATTTTATTCATGTGGCTTTGACTTTTTACAGTTAGATAAGATATGACGAATTTCTTTTGGCCTCGGAACAGGTACTTGGAACTGATGCTGGTGGCACAAAAGAGATCGTTGAGCAAAACGTTACAGGTCTCCTTCATCCTGTGGGACGGCCAGGTACGAAAGTACTTGCTGAAAATCTCAGGTATTTGTTACAAAATCCAACTGCTAGGCAGAAAATGGGGCTGAAAGGTAGGGAGAAAGTAGAGAGGACATACTTGAAGCGACACATGTATAAGTTGTTCTTCGAGCTCCTATTCAAGTGCATGCGAATCAAGTGAAACGTATGACTGGCATATTTTTCGGGTTTCCATTCTTTCATGACTTGAAGTGAGACTCTGAGACAGAAATAGTCAGATAGCAGCTTTTTTAGTATACCACTAATTGAACACCTTTTACTGGAGGAGTATTTGAGTAATCGTCCAGTGACAGTGAAGCCACTGAATTTGGTCTCAGCATACTTGTATTTGACCAATCAGCGCGATTGTCTCTTCCTGTAACTTTGTAAGGTAGCTGGCATATGGAGGCAGTTTTGCAGAATACTAGGTCTGTACACTGAGCTGGTTGTTCCTCATAGTCCATAGTATACTTAACTAGGAGCTACATTTTTCCAAGATATAGAATTTTCGATTTTTAACCTATTCTATTTCCTGCACTGATAATGCTCATTTTCACACGAAATCGATGTTTTTATGTTTTAACTGTTCAGGTATTACCCATTCCCGGACAGTTTAAATTGAAGATTTTCATTGATGTTCGCGGGACTAGCACCAGGTCATGTCCAGTATTCCCTATGCTTAACTATCTTCGAGTTTCAACTTTCGAACACCAGTATTGGCACTAGTTACTTAGCAAGATTCCACCAAAGTTCATTGGATTTTTAGGAGAAAGTGAAGCAAAATTCTTAGCTATTTTCTTATATTACTACATTCATATGTACATTCATCTTAATTAGTAGCTCTATACTAATAACAGGCTAAAAAAAGGAAGCCAAGCACTAGGAAAAGAGTAGCATCAAAATTCTAAGACACAACCACATTGAACATGTCCAGAAAACTCCTTAGGCACATCAACTTTACTCCATTTGTAGCTCTTCAAATCCAACATGTACCCTTCTTGAGCCTCTCCAAACTTTGGTGACCCTATCACCATCAGCTTATCTGGCCCATAAGAGCCCATCCACTTGGAACTTCGGACGTCGGCCGGCACCTTCGCGATCACGTGCCACCTGTCGCCTAGCTGAACTGCCACATCACCACCACGTCGCCCCACACATGCGTAAAGCTTCTTATCTGGACCTGCCACGCAAGAGGTTGAGCTTGCGCGGGGTTCTAGAAAGTTCTCTATAACTGGACCCCACCGCCACGAAAACTTGTTGAACACTTCGGCTGTCCCGTCAAAACATCCTTGCATATCGGTAGGATAGCCGCTGATGACGTGGAAGTTGCCACGGTGGAAGATGACTTTACACTCGTCACGTGCCCTCGCCAGGTCAGGAAGTTGGGCCCACTGATCCCTATCCACGTCATACAACATAGCTGATGACAAAGCATTTTTATCCTCGTCATGTCCACCAGCAACAAGAACCGTTCGATCATCATCCGACGCAGCACAACCAAAGAACGATCGCCTTACACCTGGCATATCCGCACCCTTCCTCCACTTCCCTGTCAAAAAGCTATAAATATACACAGCACTAGATGCTCGCCACGTGGCGGAATCCCACCCGCCAATAACCAAAACATCCGTTCCGGACCCCACCAACCCGGAAAACATGGGTAACCCATCCGGCATCCCTGGTATGCCGGGCAACCGGGTCCAACTCCGGGTTGCCGGGTCGGATAAAGTAAGCTGGTAAATGGGCCTGGACGGATTTTGCTTCACTCCCTCCTGACCCGAAGTCTGATTCGGGTCATCTATTTGAGCCTGAGCCAATATGATCATGGGTCGGACCAAACCCGCAGCTTTTTTAAAACGACCGAACTCAGCTCCCATAACTTCGTCCCTCCACGTCTTACACACATAAGACGCGGTCGGGAGGTCCTGGTAAGTCATCCTAACCAGGCACTCCCGACCCAAGTCGTCTATTAACCCTGGAATTATCGAACCCATAACTTTCTGCATATAACAACAACTAACAAAACTACACCCCTAGTAAAAAAATTTATCGAATTACCAACGAAAGTACGTAGTACGGAGTAGTATGACCACGTAAAATTTATGTAGGAACAACTTTTTTTTTTCTAAGGTAGTAGTGTTGTAAAGGAAGAAAATGGTGTTTTGCTTAGTATGAGGACGAGAAGAATGACATGAAAATTTTTAGTGTATAGTTTTGAAGAAGAGAGGTGTGTACGATTCTTCTATTATATAAAGTGACGGTTCAAGTTTTTATTATATAGTTGGAAAATGATATGGGAGATGGATAATATTGGGAAAAGATGACAAGAAGGTAAGGCTTCTAGAAGAAGAAAGAAAAGATTAGGGAGTGTATAATATATGATGTAAAGTCGGTGACGACGAAACTATATTCTATGAACTTGTGGTGCGACCATAGATAAGCTAAGTACTCAAACATATTGGCCGTTAGTGTAGAATATTAGATTCCAATTGCAATTTCTTTAACGACTTTTTGCTTTTTACTCCATCACTCCAATTATTATTCTTCCATCTCCTTCCATGCTCCTAGTTTGGTGACTTTCAAGGGTCTCTAGCTAGCTATATCCTATTCTCCGGCCTCCAGCGTTGTAGTTTTTCGAATTTAAGTCCAAGTATAATTCTATGACACGACAAAAAAAAAAAAAAAATCTTTATATGTCGTAGTTGTTTTTGTGAGTCTGTAACAGTGCAACTGTATATTTTACTATAAGGTTTTTCTTAAGTTCGATCTGGTTTTCATAGCAAACTTCCATTTTAGTGTACTCGTATGAGGATAATGAAACTAAAGTGTGATTTTGATGATAGCCTAACATTTAGGTAAGCGTTGCTTTAATGGTCTTTTCACATAACAAAACAAAAATTATAAATAAATAAGAGGAAAAATAGTTGATTAGTAGCTTGTGAATTTGCTTCTAATATACTCGTAGTAAATTCGAAACTTCTACACCTTTGCGCATGAACATGATCATCTATTCGGTGATGATATCAACTTCATCCATATCATTGGTCACCACAAAAAAAAAAAAAAAAACAAACGTTACCTTATTGGCTAAATATTAATTTACTTTTTAAACAAATTATATACGAGTATAGTATAATTGGCGCGATATGTGAAACGAAGGATGATACGTAATTTATTTAGGTGATGTTGAATTACTTTTAATTTATTTTCCTTTGCCTACGTAAATGGAGATCAGACAAAGTTCATAATCAGTCGGAGACAGATGGTGAGCTCGATCTTGTTCATTAGCCAATGGGCACATTGAATTTCAACAGTATCCTTATCTAGTGTGACACATGTCCATGAATCACGACATTTCATTAAAGAAATTGTGCTGATGGGGATGATATTCTTAATTATTCCGAACAAATTTTCGTAGAGAGTCAACTTTTCTAGTATGTGTTTAAGGTAGGGCGGGTAATTTAGAGGGTGTTTGAGGTGCTCCGACGTCTAATCCTGACATTTAAAAAGCATTGAAAAATGAAACGAGATACACGGAGTATAAGTTTTGCAAACATTCTGCATTAAAAATAAAGACACTGCTCCAACTTCACGAGGTTAGTTTAATTATTATCACAAAAACATCTTTTCTTTTGAGCATGTCATTATTGTCAAGTATATAGTACGGAGTATGATTTACTACAAACAAAAAACGTTGTCGGGTTTTATCGGGCTTAAAATACTAACTGTTAGGTAACCAACTAAACCAAAAGTCTAGACTAACAGTTAGGATCCAAACAATAACTTTATACTTTAACACGCCCCCTTACGTGAATGCCCTTTGTGCATGAAACGTGGACTATATACCAATCCACAGACGATGACTTGTGCTTGACGTGCACTTGATTGAGGAGGCGTTACGAAGATTTGAACTTGAGATCTCAGGATCGCTGAAGTTCTGATACCATGTTAGATAACCAACTGACACAAAAGTTTACACTAATAGTTAGAGACCAAACAATGACTTTATGCTTTAACACTAACATAGAACTACATGTCATTAATAACATATAGCATGCCCCAGTTTTTTGATGGAGAAATTTTTTACAATGAGTAAATGAATTATCAAATATAAGACTTCACATTATCAAATAAAACTCAAAACTTCCATTTAAGATCATTTGAACTTAAAAGGTGTAAAAACCGACCCCATATGAGTGATCGGAAATAGAATTATTCAGTTATACATTCATGACATGTACATGACACAACACAATCCCTACTTAAATTTTGACAATAGCTTATCATCACAATTGATGCTTCCCTTAGATTTTGCTATGTTAGCTCATATGCTACATCAACAGGATTCGTATTCATTATTCAATGATAGCGAAGAGGAAGTATTATTGGATTATTGGTTCTAAGTTGTTATAATAAGCAAAATTATGAAAGGGTTATATATCGAGCAATAATAGAGTTTCTTGACATACAATTCTAATTCAATGAGGATTATATTAGAAAAATTGTGATTACAACATTTTCTATACTTACAAAGCAAGCTAATGTTCTCTAACAAATCGATAAAAGAATCGAAACCAACCGTTTGTATTTCTTTCATTTCATTGCTCCAATAAGAATATCAAGACGCGTATAAATCATTAAAGTTCAGGTCATGACATTGAAAACAATATACTCCGTAACATTTTTCAAAACATAAGAAAAGTAGTCAAGGATAAGATGCAAAGATCAAAGATGCTAATACTATTAGATTTGGAGGTTAAGGAAGCTCCAAGTGTTAATTATTGTATGACTTACTGTACAAGCTAAGTGTTGATTGTTAATTAGAGTTGACCTTCAACTGATCCTAAGGAGTTACTCAAAGTTCTGTTTGCTGAAAGTTGATGCTACCATTTGCGTCAATTAATATCCTAAACTGTTCAAGTTTGATTTCTAAACTTCCAAGTTGTCAAAAAATTGCTCAATCATCGAGTAATTTAATTGAAAGCTTATCATAACAGAAAATTCTTCTCTTGCACGAGATAAATGTACATGAACACACTACCTAAAGCATGCTTTCTCCACAAGCAAAGGCTCATGAAAACAAGTACTACGATATTCCCACTAATCCATTCAAAAGTTTAACATTATTTCCGCGGCACATATTCTAAAGTGGTAGATTAACATAACAGATTCGAGGTGAAACTTGACAAAATAAACACCAACGTCAAAAAGTTCTATACTCAAAAGCTCATTTAATATCACTATATATGAACGTCCTCGTATAATATAACGTTCAATTAAATTCATGAAATTGAGTACTCATATCCCCGCCTTCACAGCTTTAACTAATTATATAAAATCTCGCAACTGGATTTTTTTTTTTTTTTTTTTTTTTTTTTTTAAACAATCCTACCTGCTAGATTGGTAATAGAGAAGGGGATAAGGATGAGACTAGTTCTTATCCGATTAGCTTAAATTGGCGGCTTAACTTTGTTGCATGTCCCATCCCTCACATAAACCATGGTGACTCATGGATATGCTCATAAGTCATAAGTCCTCCATTACCATTGACGGGTCAATTAGTAATTGACCACCCAAACAACCATTTTACTCCGTATTCATTGCTCGGTTTACTTGGCATAGTTTAATACCACTTTCTATGTACTAGAAGAGAACAATGTCAAAATCAAAATCGTAACTTATATCATGAAAGGTCGGATTATTTTTGTCAACATCAAAGCAGAGCTTAAAACAAAACCATAACATATATCGTAAAAGGTCAGAGTAAACAACTTTCGGGGACTAGGTTAATTAAGACATCCGTGTTAATCAAAGTTCTGACCCATAAGTTCAGTATCTAATACTTTAGAAATGCAGCCAATAGATTTTCATAGCAGTTTTCATTTGCAGAAAATCATGCAGCTGATAAAGAGTCTTATGAACAATAATTACAAGTCTGTTGATTTCATGATGAACAATCAGTACAGAGCTACAGATGCTGAGGTGCTATATATTACAGACACTGACAGGATGCTTCTTCAGTTCTGGCTTACAGATAATACACTTAGGTTACCATGTTAATGATCCAGGCTGCAGTCGGAGGCGCAAAGAGTCGGAAAAGATTTTCCGATGGTGGTCCAGAGAAAGCGTCAATGTGAAGAAGCTAGGTCAAGCAGATCTTTGTATTCATCAGATACAAAAGACTTCACCTTCACACCAGGCCCTTCTTCACCCTTTTTAGGAGAAGCGTACTTAACTCCTATCACGGACACTACACCTGCAGAAGCGATTTACAAACTTTACTGATAAGTATATAGAGATGGAAAAACGACATTGATCATTGCGATGAATAAATGTATCAGTGAATACACCCATTAGCCCCAGAAAATTAAGTAAACCATTCCTGGCAAGTCAGAGAGGTATGAGAAACAATGCTCTAGGTATTCTTGGGTCTGTAACTCTGTATTTTCAAGAAGTCGTGTAATTCCATAAAAAAATATCTTGGTTCGAAGTCATTTTACCAACTGATGTGTGCATGTGCATCCCCATTTGTGCCCAAGTGTTAGGGGACAAGCAATGAAGCAAATAGGAAAAATAAGAGGAAAGATTATTACTGTTATGAACACGTCCATATAAGAGTCGTTCGCCTCTCCAAAATTCCAATGGTCTCATCTTAATCCTTGTACTTCGCCTAAGTCCGGTTTCCCACTTAGTACCAGCCGCTGCAAAGAGTATAAACACTGATGAAAAAGAAAAAAAACTAACACAGTTGGTACTTCATCAAATTTTATAAAGCCTAGGGGCATGAGTAAGTGATTACCATATAAACTGTGTCTACGCAGCTGCGACTTGACTGCGCTTGATTCTGGTGGAGGACCTTCTAGTTTCCTCTTCTTGTTCTTGGGTTCCTTTACAACAGGTGCATTTGATTTTGCCTTCTTTTTCCTTCCTTCTGTAACTGTTTCCTCGTAGATATGTCCTTGGGCTGATGTTGATGATTGTTCTGTCTCTTTACGTCTACTCTTGGAAATTCCTGCTGTTTTCTGCAGTACAAAGTTTTTGAAAGCATTAGTACTCCGTACGTAACAAGATGTGGCTGACAAGTAATACCAAGTTCTAAATATGAAAACATGTATACAACTGACACTCAAAGATTTACGCCATTCAGTACCTCCTTTGTCCACACTCCACAACCAGCATTTCTACATGAAAATATGGAACTGTACAATATGGACAATTAGATTGTGAAAGCACCACCATAGGTCATTTAACATGTAATAAGTTGCTCAGTTTACATAACAGAGGACTTCGCAAACTCACTGTCCCACTAATCTGAGCCTGCGTGTAACCGATAATATAAATGATACCAAGAACAACCATACCCTATATCTGGCCTCTCAATATTATTCTTTGGTTTTAAATAGTGGAATAAAGCAAAATAGCTCACAAACTGTATGCGCTTGGTGTGATTCTCGGCGTAATTTCATCATGTCCTTATTCAAAACAGCTCTTTACATTTAAACATAGGGGTGAGGCACTGGGGTAGTGTTGTTCTGATATTAAATCTGCTCAAGTGACAGGAATATATCTAGTTACTTGGGGGTAACTGAGCAGCCCAAATTCCCTAAAATACTTGTGCCAAGCCAAAGCTCAAAATGGTACCATACTAATCCATATTACTCATGTAGTATGCCCCCAATACAAAACAATCAATCACAAATAGAGAAGTGAAACGGTGAAAAAGATCTCACAGCGGGGAAAAAGAAAAGGAAGAAGAGGAACATTAAGCACCACATCGATTTTGTAATAGAAGCCTTAACAGATGCTTCAAAGTGCAACTGGTCTCGTGAAACTGAGAGTGTGTTTACAATGTAGGAATGATAACAATGTGAACAGACCAAAACTAGTTAAATTATATCGTACAAGAACCATCCACTTGCCCACCAAAAACGGAGAAAAGAAAAAGAAGAAGGGAATCATCCACACTTGCCAACAAAAGAGGCACATTGCAGCATACAAGTGTGTAGCTATTGATCTCTATCTCCATAGTATACAAGAAAAGTGCAAAAGGAAAAGACCACAGAACCAACAGCCGGAGTACTAAACAAACTTCACGCAAGCACGCAGCAAATAGATGGAAGACACGTTTAACGGCTTACTGAAAGCTTTACCCGATTTCTATCGTGAAGGGATCAGTGAGGTGTGCTTTGAAAATTTCAATAGCAAAGTAAAGCATTTTCATTTAGATGCCATTAGTATTTTGGAATCTTCGCAGACTGACTGCTAACATGAAACCAATATACTGAGAAGTACCCCCCCACCACCACCACCACCACCATTGTAAGGGCCCTTCTCATTCGTAGTACATAAGTAGGAACGCAAAAGAAGCACAAGATAAACACAAAAGTTAGGAGCTACCTTTTTAGGCTTTTCAATCAAAGTGCCCTGGGTATTCAGAGGTGCGTCCATCTCACCATTACCTGCCAAGTGATTTTTGTTGCATAATTAGTAGAATAGATTGCATAACTACAACTCAAGATAGTGAAAGATGAAACCCATAGATTTAAGTACTCCGTAATTGAGTACAGCTAGCCAGACTGGAGACACATATACTACAGTATATGGAAGGGAAAAAGAAGAATAGAACGTAGACGTATAAGCCAGTACATACTACCATGCAAAGAAGAATAGAGTTCTCGTTTCTTACACATGGCCATCAGCCCATGACCTTAACCTTACTAATGTAGCCTAATATGATTTAGATTTAGCCACAAGAGCACATTATATGATAGAGCATCAGTAGCTCATTTTACTTAGCCTGCATCTCCAATAACTTTCACTTCTGGACAAACCAACCCGCGGAAAGACAAACTACCTCTGAAAGCTAAGGTCTTGAATCCCTCCTTTCCCCTCGAAGAACTCGACACCCACATGAAAAAGAGACCACTTTTAGAGGGATGCACTGCACTGCATCAGGACTAACAAATCTTGACTTTCACAACAAGATGATTAATCCCAATCTCTGTCAGGATTACTAAACAGCCACTGTCCTAAGTAATCTAAAAACAAGTTTCGCTTCTCAGTATGGCATCACTCAAATAACAAAAAGGAAAACAAATAGGAACTAAAAGAAATTTGATATACTACAAATAAACTAAATGCAATGCTACAAGGTTTAGCAAAATCGTGGCCCATTGTCGCAGTCACAAAAAAATTTAAGAAATTCTGAGCCAATGTAGTTCGATGAAAAGTTATCAAGAAACAAAAACTTTGACGGAAATCTCTAAAAGTAACTCTTCAAGATGATCAAGAAGGAAAAAAAAAAAAAATAGCAAGTGAGTGGATCCTCAATAAACAACCATAGTATGTCATCTGATCACATAATTTTCAAGTGGGAGGGAAGTGCATAATGTATTGACGGGAAGTCAGAGCTGAACATAACTGTACCACTTTAATTCTTGAAGGAAAGCAGCCCGCAACAACCTAGATTGTCCATTTTTTAAGTATAAAAACCAAATGATTCCATTATAGTAGGCTCTGGTAGTAGATTACTACAACTTATCAAAAAGGAAAGTAGCAGCTTACTACATTGTTCGAAAATCCAATTGCAAGTGTAACGAATATTTGACATTTCCAGAGCGTTAAATCAAAAGCAGGACACTGAGAAAATTGGTTATATTCATAAGAAAATGATTTGTTATAGTCATAAAAATAGGTTGCCACCGATTTAACAAGGCAATCAACGTTTTCTGATTACCTCCATTACCACTGGCATTTCCCATAGCAGACCCTTCGTTGAATGCTTTTTTGCCCACAGACTCTGGGCCTCCAGCTATCTGCATGGTTTGGTAATGCTTCATAATCAGACTGCCAGATTTCAGTATAGCAGAATCTCAGATAACAGACCAACAAGCTAAAAAGTGGAACAAACCTGATCTTCCTCAGTAGGTCCATTATTCACATCCATATCCTTCGCTGCACAGGCAAGTGAAGGTTCACCAGAAACAGCCATGTTATCTTCTCCGTCTGTAGGAGATCTTATTTCAAACAAGTTCCCCATCGTACCAGCCTGAGCTGTATGTCTAATCCCATCCATCCATGTTTCAGGATTCTCACTAGGAGGCATATCTTCTGCTACCTCAGAAGGCAACTTTTCATCAGAAACTGTGATATCATTTTGAGATCTCTCAACCTTATGTGAATCCTTGATTGTCACAAGCTTATCACTATGACTAACACCACCCAACTGTTCCTCAGGTTCAATGTTCGGACTTCTGCTATCCACTGCCGAAGCAGGAGGAGAAGTAACAGCTTCACTAGTTTCTTCTTCATTCATAGGGGACCTTGAAAATTCATGTGAATCTATCCTCTGGCCAACCTGTTCAGGTTGCTTCCCGTTCTGAGCCCCTGGATAAGAAATCATTTCTGGTGATGAATCGATGTCTAATGGTGAAAATGGATCATTAGACGGGGTGAGTCGTGAGATGTGTTTATTCAGCAACGAGATTGAAGCCAAAGGACTTTTACACAATGTCGGAGATACTTGATTGTTAGACCCCTTCCTAAGCCGATAGCTGAAATTAAGAGGTTTACTGCTAGCAGCTTTACTACTGTCATTTAAGTGGAATATGGAATCCTTCATATCTGGCAAGACTCCAATTGAACTTGCATATTCACGTCGGCGAACATCCGGCATGTCAGGAAGGGATGGTCTGCCAATATTTACGAGTTTAATATTTAGCTTGTCTTGCAAAATATTTTGTACCCCATTCTCATCTAACCCTTCAAAATCACAAGATAGAAGCTCATCAAGCTCACTAACTTTGGTACTCATCGTTGGTTTTGTATCTGTCAAAAGACAAAGATCATATGTTCTCTCAGTAGGAGGCATTGAAATTTCCCATTAAAATAAATTGATAATGGGCTGAAAGTTAATCTCTGAAATTTCTCGAGAAAAAAGCACACTGACCAGATACTCTTGTTTGTGGTGAAAAAGTCAAAGCAACAGTTTCAGGTATTGCATCCTCAGGAGTTGGGCTCGGCATCCTGTGATCATATGCCTCTTGAGATGATAAGACGGCCTCATCATTGTTAGGGACTCCAGATAACGAGTAAGAGCGATGCTTGTAGGTGGCTGACTTCCTGAAGGAAGCAAATATAGATTTATCTACCGACATATCTCCAACTTATGAAGACAAAGACACGGGTCCTAGTCATTCAAGAAAGGTAAAAGATAAACTTACTCGAAAATGCTAGGCCTTCGACGCCTAGGAGACAATGATATACGGTTGTTATCAATCTCTACGAGTGGTTGACCTTTTTGTCTTTGCAGTTCCTTTTTGGCGTCTGTCATCAATTCGAAAAGAAAGCACATGAAAAATAAATTTATTTTGGCATGAAGATGAAATGTAGATGTCAAAATTCTAAAATAATGTAGCTTACTCTCCATCTTTTCAAAGGTTTCAAAGAACTCATCCGGGTTTTGCAGTTTATTCACGTCCAAACTTGGTTCCAGACTCGCATCAGATTGGCTGTCATACATGAAAACAATAGGTGTGATTCATGAAAAAGTTGATGACGCGAGTATAAACAATAGCAACTTAAATAATATAGAGACAAACTTTAGAGAAAGGAGCTGAAATTGGTGTTATGATGGTGCTATCACCTTGGTATAGGTTTCGCTGAAAACTTAGCCCGCTTACGCTCTCGAGCAGGTCTCTTCTCTTGGTGTTTTGTAGCATTTACAGCTTCACTTTTTTCCTCAGAAGCAGTAGCCGTTGCTTTATCACTCTCTAAAAGATCCATACTGCCATTTGTGACGGTTCTTCCCAGATTCACCAGCGAATCAGGATTTTTAAGAGCCTGCAAGTGTAACAAACTCAATGGTAAGCCAACCTACATGTTATCAAGCATGGCCACAACAAGTATAATTTTTTTGGTAAAATGTGAAACCAAACCCACTCCTCCACCCCATTGTTCTTACCATTCGTAAAATAATTCAAATATTTCAACTTTCACAGTCATATAGTTACAGCTGCAGTCTTCGCAGCACAAATCAAACTTCACATAGAAAACAGCGAATTGCAAGTTTATTCATTTCAAAGGCTCACTGAGATGAATGTCTAACAAACTGAACAATGAGCATCACATATATGTGATATATACCCTTCATCTCGGAACCAACCCCCCGAACGCCTTCACATTAATTATAAAGTGAAGAGCATTTCCAATGTTATTCAACATTCCGGGATTCAGGCAATCTTAAAGTTCCGAAATCATCATAAGTTACCTCCTTGAACATCGAAATCCCACACTCCTGCTCTCAATACCATACCACAATCGACAATTAGCAGCTCAAAGGCGAAAACCTTACTCGCTCGATTTAATCAATTCGTCTATCAACGTAGAGTTCACGACACAGGTCGAGCCTTTGAACTTCCAAAGCACGATTAATCCCCCACAAAAAACAACCTTCCCCAACAAATTCCATTCAAATAAATCAAACAAAATCAAAAACAAAAACAATTATACCTATAACACAATAAAAAAAAAATTAATACATCCTAAATTCATACATAATCATATATACACAAAAAATTAAGTACAGCTACACTGCTAAAATTCGAATTAAAATTAAGCTATAAATTAACAGAAAAATGAAAATGAGAATAATAACAGTGTGAATTAAAAGAACGTACCATAGTTTTGATGTGAGAGACAAGAGAGCCGAGATTAGGGTTTGAAAGGGGGCGTATTAAAGAAGAGAAATTGAAGGAGAAAGAGGAGTGGCCGACAAGCGGGTCGGCGAGATCTGAACTCTCTGCAGCGTCGTTGAGTACCATTGGTTCGGTTTCACGGCGGAGGTTCGCCGGAAAAAATGGAGTTTTCCGGTGGAGTGAAACCCTAGGAGGTTTTACTTCAGTTCATTTCTCGGCGGTTTTTTTTTAGGAGAGAGGAGCTCGAAAGTTTTGTGAGAGCGTGTCGCGGGAGTGTCTGGAGTGTGTAGTGTCAATGTGATGACTCTGTGTGGACTTACTTCATGCTTTCGAGTATCGAGTTTCGAAAAATGTTACATGATGCACATCGATTGTCATCATCGAATATATTGTGGTAAAAAAAAAATTGAAGGGGTGTGTTGGTAAGTTGATTATTTGGAATCTTAAAGAAATTTTTATTTTAGATGTAAAGTAAAATTCAATATCAATGTAATGGTTCTTTGTATTAAAATGCGGAGTCTCATATGAAACGGTTTCATAATGAATACGGCGTATAAGTTTGGTACAATGGTATTTGTATATTTTCATTACTTATATTTGTTCGGTCTTATCTTATATGAAAGAATGTTTTTTGTTTGTTAGTTTTCAAGTCATTATATATCAACAAATTAAACACACATTGTTAACCCCGCTAAATTGAATTCAATACCATGAGGGAGATTTTCTGCATTGTCGAAATGGGACACTCTCAATTGACACCCAAGAAAAACAAACAATACGCATCTCTCATTACTTATAACATGACATAATAATAATGGCCGTGATACTCTAGAGTTATTTGCCCTGGAGTTCTCTAGAGTTAACTTGAAATTAGTGTCGAACGACGACGAATGACTGCAGCAGAAGAAGAAGCCGAAGTCGGCTAGTGATGCGCAAAGCCGTCGACCGCAAAGAAGGTTCACAACGAAGCATGGTCAAGGTACCCAAAGTGAAACTATACTCGAACCTTTGGTACCCAAAGTGGGATTACGAGAATACTCAAACATTGGATACCCAAAGTGAAATTTGTCCAACCTTGAATCCACAACAAATTAAAAATCGCAACAAGCTCGACTCAACGCGACTCGACTAGTAAAGTCTTGGGGCCGTGGAGGAGCGGACTCAAAGCCCAAACTGAATCCTCCCACAGGCTCCGACCCAAAGAGAGGACACCCAACAAAACGGCATAACTTCACCATTACTACTTCTTTCACGTTTTACGGCCGGCGAAAGTCAATAACCGGCACCATCCATCTCTCTTCGAAAGAATCTTCCCGAGGAAGGTACACAATCTCTCAGTTCTCTGCTCAATCTTTCAATTTCAAAACTTCGCTAACTTCCCCATGTTCGTTGTTGATGATGCATGCACTTAATCTGAAAATTACAGCACAATAGAATGTGAGAGACTGAATAATTCTTGCTCAAATAATCGTTCTGTATTTCAGTCTTATAGCATGAATTTTTTACTGCAAATTCTGGGTTTTGTGGGACAAGTAGAGTTTTTTACAGTAGAGCTGTTAATAATTTATGAACCCCCATTGATCAATTCTGTGTTTTTGATTACTAAATAAGGTAAAAAAAAAAACTTGTGCAAATGTGGTTTTGTGTGTTTTTGTCGGTCGCGAAATCGCCTTTTAAGATTAATCACTGTTGTAATTTGATAGAAGGGTAAGTTACTAAGTTAGAGTGATTGATCTGGGTAAATTAGACTTTTCTGTACATAATTACATACCTTACTAAAATAGTGATTGGCTGGTTTTGTTCACAATGTATCAATTTGTTGCGTGATAGTGCGACTCGAAACTACACTGTTATAGTCTGGTGGATCTTGGAACTGTACAATTTAGGCATTGGTTCTTCTTTGTAGGGAAGAGATTTTGCCGAGGAAGTCTTGAAAGGGTAGGGGAAAGGGTTTAGTATGTCATCGTCAAAAGTAAGTCGCAATGGTAGTGCTGGTAAGGGGCCGAAGCGTGCCCTGCCTTCCTGGATGAGTGCAAGAGATGATGGAAATGACGATGAACCAGATAAGGATAGTGATGTTAATGAGAATCGAGGGGAGGGTGCGCAGAAGAAAATCAGAGGGCAAGGTAAAGGAGTGAAAGAGAGTGGTGTGGGGTCTGGGAGCAAGAAGAAACCAGCTGGCTCTAGCAGTTCGAATTTCTCCAAGCTATTGGTACACTATACTTATGTCTCTTATATTTGAATTTGATTTTGTTCAGACTTTAGTTGAGGGATAATAAGTTTTCCGTCTCAATGGTACAGGATGGTGTAGTTTTTGCTATCTCAGGTATTGTAAATCCTGAGAGAGGTATGTTGAGGTCACAGGCCCTAGAGATGGGAGCAGAATATCAACCAGACTGGAATCTTAACTGCACCCTTTTGGTCTGTGCGTTCCAAAATACCCCAAAGTTTCGGCAAGTGGAAGCAGATGGCGGCACTATTGTTTCAAAGGTGTGTACCTGTTTAATGTAGGCATTAATGTTTACTCCACTGCATTTTAACTTTGAAATATTTATTGAGTTGAGTGTTCATTGTTGGGTGTTATGTCTGTAGGTCCTGACCCATCATTGGGTTCTGACTTTCTGTAATTTTTCTTATGCCTTGTAGTGATCAAGCAGAACATTAATCTGATATATCCAGTGTGCTTATGTTAGGGCTGGATAACAGAATGTTACACTCAGAAGAAGCTTGTTGATATCGAAAGTTATCTCATGCATCTTGGTAAACCTTGGAAGAAAAGCCGTAAATCTCCTGAAGGAAACCAAGGTATGTCCAGCATTCTCTCTGTGCTTTTGTTCATCTTTTGTTTGTGCATAGTGGTTTATAATGGGTCTGAAAGAGGCACCTGTCTAACAGTTTTGGAGGCATGTTGATCTACATAAGTGAGCTTCATAATTTACATTGGAATGTTTCACATATCATGCTTACGGATGTGAAAGACATAACAAGTAGATTCCTATTTCTTCGCATCAGTTATCGTGAATTTCTGTTTTTGATGTCCTTTAAATTTGTTACTGATAAATTTATGATGCTTTCAAAACATAATGTGACGTTGTCCAGGATTATCTAGAAATTCCCTAGGAAATTTAAATGATTGAGTTTGGCAGAAGCCCCAACATTATCACTGAACGTCTGAACCTGTGCTTGGGGCAACTCCTTTTTCTAGCCAAAACACACTTTGAACTGTTTCATGATTGCTTGCAGCTTCTGAAACAGTCCAACAAAGTAAACCTGAGAAGAATGAAGTAAAAAAACCTATTGTGCAGTCTAAAGCTTCTTGCTCAGTAAAGGTTGGTCATTCTTTTGATTGGTTTGTCAAATTGAACCTCGAAGTTATTTACCTCTGCTCTTAACGAATTCCTGATAGCTTCAGAACTGTTGGTCATGTATTATTTATTTGGCATGGAAACTAGGTCGGGTTGAACATTCTGTTACTAGGACCCTTGCACTTCACTAATGGGCAAAAATGCTTTTGTTGCTGCAGGAACGGGGAAACAATGCAGCAAAGTGTTTCAGTGATAATTTCTCTCCTTCGAAGGTGCAAAAATGGGCACTGGATGACTTCAAACAAACCCTTACATGGCTTGAAAGCCAAGAAGAGAAGGTATACTGTTGTCTTTATTTTTCTCACCGTTAGTTTTTTAGTACAAACTAAGATTGGAAAGAGCAAAGGAGGGAAAGGAGTGAAGAGTATGTATGGTTCCTTAGGACCAATGAGTCCTCTACCTCACTATGAGAGAGTGGAATGTCACTCTCCATATCATACTTGTACACAGGATTCATTAATGCCATCTGTATGCATATACGCCTTGATGGTGCTTTTGATCACTTGCTTGTTACTGTGTACTTGGGTGATTTATCTAGAATATCATTGTATAGTTTTAGATGAGTTGTTTTTATTGCGACATTGCCCATAATTTTTTTTTTTTTTTTAACTTTTCCCTTTTGTTGTTCCTCCCTTGAATTTCCTTGCCTTTTCTCTGCAAAACCTTTCGAACATAATTTCTCTGCTGCCTGACCTAAGGTGTGCTAGTTCTACATTCACTGCAAGTGATAATGTCCTCATTTAAGAAATTCACATTGCTGTTCTTCAGCAGCTGACATGTTCTAGTCTCTGAGTTTGAAGCAAATTTTGAATCCAAGTGGCTATTATCTTTTGTCCTTATTTCCATGATGGAAAATTTTGGGAAGATTACCCTGCTTTTTTTTCCTGATGTGAATTGATTTGGTTTCGACAGCCTGAGCCTGGTGAGATAAGGGATGTCGCTGCCGAAGGAATATTGTCCTGTCTGCAGGATGCAATAGACTTGCTTGACCAAGATCAGGTATGCCTCTTGTCTATATAGTATGCATGGAGGTAAAAAAATAACACTAAGCCACCTATGTCTAATGATCCTGTTGGTATATCAGTGTATGTAATTAACTTGCTTAGTTAGCGATATGAACTTCTGTATGTTAGTAGCCCTTGGCTTGCTATCTAGAAACCGTGAATTGACAACTGCTGAACTAAATTTTAAATGATAAGGTGTATAATGCTGGCAATTTTCTTCTCCACTACGGCCATTATATGTCATCTGTTGATTATGGTATCAGGATGTACAGCAATTGACTGAGCAGTGGAGTATGGTCCCTCATGTGGTGGAGGAGTTAATAAAAGTTCAAGCCAGTGAAGGTTCTTCGATTTCCACAGAGGATCTTCACAAACAAGCTTTAAGCTGCAAGAATATATATGAGGAGAGACTGAGGGAAGTTTCTGATGGTTCGAATAATGGAGAGCCCAAGCCTATCAGCCGCAACAAAGGAAAAGAGAAACTTGACACATCCAGAGGCGCAGGTAGCAAATCAGTCGATTATGACACTGATGAAACAATTGAAATGACCGAAGATGAAATAAACAATGCTTACAATAGTGTAGCTTCCATGATGCCTAAATCCTGAAGGAAATCTGTGTACAGAACTCTTTAGCTAACTGGTTTTTTCTAGTTCTCATAATGTTGTTGACAAAATTGACACTTTGTGCAATGTGAAATGAGGATGGTATTGTATCTGTTTCACTATTTCACAGCAGATCCCCATATGAATTCATTCGATTATTCGTCCAACGAAATTTCGAGCACGATGAGTCGATGAGATTTGTCTAATTTCAGGGCTACTTATGGAAACTATGATGCTAGCTTACAACCTAAATTAAGCAAATGAGATATGGAACCCTCATGAGGAGACACGAATGATTCCACGCAAACTTAGAAGAAAAAGATCTCTTTTTTTAGAGCAACTTTTTCATGGCAAAATCTAGATATGACGATTCCCGGGAGAAAGGTACTCTCCACTTTACCTACCCCATTGTGTCACTGACATCCTTAATCATAACCGTCTAAACTGACACAACCCTTTATTAATTGATTTAAGCGCTCATCATAACCTAACCGCCTAAACTAACACAGCCTCTTATCAATTGATTCAAGCGCTCATCATAATCAAAAATAACTTTTCATCCTATTTACATTCAACTATCGATAAAATTAAAAACTTAGAAGACAACTGACTTTGCTTTCATTGGTTGGACAAGAATTGTCAATCAAGAAAGAAAAAATGGGAGTAAAAGTGAAATGACAATTTTACCCTCAAAGGGGATATGTGAAAGACACGACTCATTCAAGTTGAGCAAAAAAAAGCATAAAACTTCCCCCATCTTGTTCGAGTTTAAGAGAAGAGAAGAGAAGAGAAGCAGTAAGAAGAGTATTGTTGTACAAGTAGGGTTGCAGCAGATAAACGCCACCTCTCTTTCTCTCTCTTTCGAATCATAAACCCTTTTTCCCCAAAAACCGCTCTCTTTCTCTTTCTCTCTCCACCGTCTCCACCACCGCAACCGCCGCCGTCACCATGGGCGCCGCGCTTCCTCCCAAGGAAGCCAATCTCTTCAAACTCATCGTCGTATGTTTAATTTAATATTCGCATTGATCGATGTTGAATTTAATTTGGTTCAATTTTGCATCCTTAAACCCTAGATTTTTACCTAATTAGCTCATTATTATGCTTTTTTTTAATGATGAAATTAGTGTTAATCCTTGTTGTTGTTGAGTTTAGTTTATTCCAGCTGCTAGATTCTGTTGTTGAGTTGATTAGCTTTACTTTTAGTTGATGATTTGTTAGCATTGTGTGTGTATTGTTCGATGAGCTGCGAATGCCGAATCGTGAGCCACTCAATTGTAATCTTAGCATTGTGTATTTGTTGTAATGCTCATGTGTAGGTAATTAGTTATGAGTGTAGATGATATGATATGTTCAATTGTTGTTTCTGGTCTTCGTAGTACGGTTTTTCTCAGAAAAAGGCGAAACTTTTGTGAATTTTTGGATGTTTCGGGGTTAGTTAGCCTGTAAGTGTAGCACGAATAGCTCCCTCGTGCTATTAACACGTGAATTTACCTCGTTGATGTTGTTGATGGTGTGCTAGTGTCATATATCGAAAGTCAGCTTGTTTCTGGTCTTTGTGATGAGAGTTTTGTTAGATAAAGTCACCACCTTGTATATGTACTGCTTACGTTGGACGTCTCCTTTTCCGCTATGGGCAGTTGTGTTTGAGGCACGACGACAATGTTGTTGTTGTTGTTTTTTGTCGTGAAACGTGAGTTTTGTTGTGTACAAATATACGTGACATTTACTTTGTTAATTCTCAGAAATCGTATGAAACTAAACAGTACAAGAAGGGTTTAAAGGCAGCTGATGCTATACTTAAGAAGTTCCCTGACCATGGAGGTATACTAGTAAACGTTGCATTTGTTTCTATTATTGTTTTTTTCAATTATATGCTAAATATGCATATGACTTTTTTATTATTACGTTGTTCAAAGTGCAAGAGTTGTAGTTGACAGCAATATCATTTCTCCACGGCTCTTGCAGAGCAGAGCAGCACTTGACATAGGGTTTAGCATCTCTTCCTGTGGACCTGCTTAGTTAAGAATCATTGTGGTTTTCTATCTTGAGATTAACTAATAAATAAGTTACCCTCTTTATTCTTCCACCACTATGACCAAATTCTCACATGTCCATTTGATGCCTTGTTGCTTTTTGATTATTACTGTGCATTGCTGGTGGATTAATCGACACCAAACGAGTTTTGGCCCTTTTTTAGTTCCAGCATCTGTTGCCTCTCATAGTAGCATTCTCAATGCTCATTGGAATTGTTTATCTTCTTCATTGTAAGTTCTAGTCTATCAATGATAAACGATTTTGGGTCAAGTCATAGTGGCAGCAAGTATGCAGGGCGTTTCTTTACACAAGCTGAGTGTCTGTTTAGGGTTCTACTTGCCATCATATTCCATTATTTTAATTCTTGCTTTTACTTTTCTGAAGAACGTGAAACACAATCATATATGGAAATGTCACTATTTTGGTCTTCTATGAACTTCTTGCCAAGCATGTGCATTTATAAGCTATTCTTTCACTTTTTGATATTGTTCTATCTTTTACTCATGCTAACCAATATTTTTCTTATGATCTCTGTGTAAATGGACTTTAGAGACTTTGTCGATGAAGGGGCTAACACTAAATTGCATGGACCGCAAAGCAGAGGCGTATGAGCTAGTTAAGCTTGGTTTAAAGGTGTGCACAGGGTCTTTTTGTCTTTTCTCATCACTTGTACATGATTTCATACCATTAATATTGTGCATGGATGACTTTTTGGCTGCAGAATGATCTCAAAAGTCACGTTTGCTGGCATGTCTATGGTCTTCTATATCGCTCAGATAGAGAATACAGAGAGGCAATCAAATCTTATAGAAATGCCTTGAGGATTGATCCAGATAACATTGAAATACTGCGAGATTTATCGCTTTTGCAGGTAATGTGCTGGTATTTGGCCTTCAATTTGATTATGGCTTTTTATGTATTTGTAAGATAAATTGCTACTGTGCTATACAATTGGAAATATTGTGGCCGAGTTACTTGTTTCGGGATACGCGTTGTCTCCTCCAATCATTTTCTAAATTCATATCCTGCAGGCACAAATGCGTGACTTGACTGGCTTCATAGAAACAAGGCAGCGTCTTTTGAGTTTGAAGCCCAATCATCGCATGAATTGGATTGGGTTTGCAGTTGCGCATCATCTTAACTCAAAGTATGAACTGTTTCCCTCCTAAATGTGGGTTTCATATCTGAAATTTTTCTTTCTTTTTTTGGTTTGTGTGTGTGCATTTGTTGTGCCTTCCTCATTTGGGATGTGAGACTTCGTTGTTGTTGCTGCACCTGTTTCATAACATTTGATGATAATGTAAGGAGTATAGATGGAAAACTAGGAAAAGTCTGTAGGGACTGGACTTATGTATAACCTTTCTTGTTGCAAATTCATTTGTGTTAAATTTTTGGTTCAGTTAGTTTAGATAACCTAACCAAACATTTTATCTTTGGGTAGTTCGTTTCTTTGTTTTTCCTCTTTCTTGATAAACTCAGTTTGAACAATGAAAGTATAAACTTCTCAACAGTTGCCTGAAGTTAATGTGTTCTTCAATATTAGATGACAATGACTTGTTTTTTATACTACGTTCCCTGCACGCTATCTTACTTCTCTTCTGGAGACACATTAGAATAGAAATTATACTGATTGGGTTTTAGACGATCTTGGACTTAGGATAGAAGGTTCTAAGAACCCGTTGAGAGCTGAGTTGAAACAAGCATATACTGGATAATTAAGGTCTTAATGATGCTGATGAAGCTTCCTTAACAGTCTTTCTTGTGGTTGGAACCTTTCCAAATAACTTTTGTGTTGATTACTTGTCCAAAGAAGTCAGTTCTTGTTTTCATGACACATGGTCCTTGCTACTTTTCTGCAAGATTTCGGTTTCTCATCTGTGCTGCCATACCTGCATAGATATTCTTACAGAGTTCATAATTGAGATATGTTGCTCCTTTAAGTCTGCCTTCTTCTGAATTGATCCCGAGATTTGAAGGTTTTTGTTTTGTTTGTGGTCAAAAGACAGGTTTTCTTTTGTTGGTGTTTCTAGCTTGCCTTTCTAACTCTATCTTCAGGATCCTACGGAGTCTGAATCTATTTTTGACTGCTCTGATGCTATTTGTTTCTGATTTTTTAAAGTCCTTTGAATGTCTCTTTTCTGTAATGTAATCTTTCCACAATCCGAATTGTAGTGCTTCGAAAGCAGTTGAAATTCTTGAGGCTTATGAAGGCACGTTAGAGGACGATTATCCACCAGACAATGAGCGTATTGAACATAGTGAAATGTTGTTGTATAAGGTACATCTTATCATCTTTGCGTTACTTGAGTTCTTCTTTGGGTATCTTCTATATTTGCTTCAGCAGTAAGTTTCTACAATTAGAAGTAAAATGCTGTAGAACAACTTGGTGGAGCTGATTAATATGTTATGTTAATCTGAATTTCATCTTGCCTCAGTAGTCTTGCCAATCTTAAAAGCTTTTCTTGTGTATCAATGTAAGACAACTTTGGGCAGTCAGGATGAAGTTTGTGAATTTTTTAATAAAGTAACATTATTTCCTAACCCATACCTGTGTCACTATTATTGTAGATAAGCAAACTCATTTTAGATTCTAACCTTTAGATTAATTTAGGGATTATAATGTCTTTAACTGTATCTTGAGAATGATTATAACTGGTGGTGTTCTTGAAAGGTTGAATTTTTTAGTCCACATGCACTTGAGTTTGATTTGGGTTTAGAGCTTATGGCACCGAATATAGTATCGGCATGAAATATCAGGTCATCCTATTGAAAGTTCGTCAATATGTGGATGGGGCTAGATCAATTAAGTATGAGGAACTCTGTACCTTAATTTTTTCATTTTCACGTGGATTATCTTGATGGCTTGGAGTTGAGTATCGATTTTAAGTGCACCTAGTTTCCTCTCTTTTTTATATGAGCATTACCCTGTCTTTTTGTAATTGGGCAACAACCCCGTGGCGTCCTTTTTGAACATATTGGTAACCTTAGACCTTAGTTATCAGAAAAAATATCAATGGAAGCAAAGCGCAAAGTCTGTGACGAGAACCTAAAATAGTCTTTGCGTCACATCCAGTGTAGTGATGCATCCTTCTCTTTTGAGGTTGTTTCGTCTAATATTTGCTTGGCAAAAACATCTAAGCTCCATCAATTGGTAGAACTCTCTAGTCAGTATGTTTGCCACTTCTGTATTTACACCTTCATTTACCTGTAGTCTACTACTCATCAATTCATTATTTGCATTTTATTCTTCTTATTTCATCAGGTCTCTCTATTGGAAGAATCTGAATGTCTGGAGAAGGCTCTTGAAGAGCTACAGAAGAAAGAATACAAAATTGTGAGATAATTGATATGATGCCAAATGTTCTCAATGCTGTTTAATTTTCATGTATGTAATCTTAATGAGTTGGTTTTTGTCAATAGGTTGATAAGTTATCTATCAAAGAGCAAGAGGTTTCCCTTCTGGTGAAACTTGGAGATGTGGAAGAAGCTGAGAGACGTTACCGGATGTTGCTTTCCATGAACCCCGACAATTATAGGTGATTGCTATTTTAATGCCCCTTCTGGTACTGAATCGTATTAGTCTCTCTTTGTTGTATGTGCAAAGTTCCTGTGTTTTGTTGCTACTAGGAATTGTTCAATAATATCATCATTACTTCAGTGCCTTCAAGAGGCTCCTGCTCCTAGCGGGTTAGGGGAGATTGGAAGCAGCATCCTTCCACCGTAATAGTTTTTTATTAGCCCTTGATGGACGCATGTAATTTTAATACTTTGGTTGGACTAGGGAGTGAAAAGGATCATAAGCTATTTGTAACTGTTCCTTTATGGCAATCTTTTGGTACCTTTGGTTCGCTAGCATGTTCCATTTGCCTGAAGGAGTTTCTCACCCTCTTGGTATACCTTAATGGACTGATTCTTTCCTTTGCCGTTTTTATGGACTAAGGTCGCTTGGCTCTTTTAATGATTTTCTGTCATGATTGTACACCAATATTGAGGGATTCTGTAGCGTACTCAATTTTTTTTGGGAGGATTCCTTTTCTCCCACTCGTGAATTCTGATCATTACTACACTTTTTTTTTTCATAGTTATCTATGAAAAATAAAGTAGACGGTTAACACACCTACTTAAGGGTAAAGAATGTTCTTGTCCAGAAGTCAAATTTGTTGTTTGAGATTGTTGTAGAACTGGGGACAGCAATCTCTCCAATTCAAAATGTGTTGTTGCTTTCTTTTGTGGATATAATTATGCATGATAATCAAAGGGCTTGATGCTTGTGTTACTGGCCTTCTTCTGTAAATGGGCTTATGTCTTTGTTTCTTGATCTGTGGCTCAGTTCTTCACCAGTTAGCATTGACGAGCTCACATTGAGAGCTTTGTTTCTGTGTTTCTTCATTTATTGCTTGGTTAACTATATATTTTGGCAAGCTATAGAAGATTGTAAGATGATACATAAGTCCTCTTTCTTATGTGGTGGTTTCTATTTTATTGCCTCTATGTAGATACTACGAGGGTTTGCAAAGATGTCTTGGATTGTATTCTGAATCGAGACAGTATTCTCCCGATGAGATCGAGAAACTGGATGCCGTATACCAGTCGCTGCAGCGAGAATATACCTGGTCATCTGCTGCTAAGGTTAGTATGTAGTTTATGTTTAATCTAAAGTCACCAATTTTGAAACCTGCTGTCCCTGTTGTCTGTAAGGTCTATAAATTGTTGTTTTCTCATTTGTGGGATACCCATTGCATGGTTCTGATATTTCTTTAGCTCTAGGTTCCATCTTGACGCTTGATCTCAAAAAGTCTTCTTTTTTCCCCTTGTTGTCTATTGTAGCGAATTCCACTTGATTTTCTACAAGGAGAGAAGTTCCGTGAAGCTGCAGACAATTATATCCGTCCTCTGCTGACAAAGGTATTATGTGTCCTGTTACTTTATGGATCTGGTTCCTATGTTGGTCAAGCTATTAAATTGTTGTTAATTTGCAGGGAGTTCCCTCCTTATTTTCAGATCTCTCTCCATTGTATGATCAGCCTGGAAAGGTGCGTTTGCCGTGTGTACCAATATTGTTCAATCCAGTAGATTTATTTTGGCCAAAGTTCATACTTTGGAACTTTTATTTTACTTTCAGTCCACTCATGCTCCATTTTTCATCCCACATTGCTTGTGGTCCACGTATGTTGTCTTATTGGTTACATAGGTTGGGGCAGGGTGAGTTAGTCACAGTTCTCTTTCATCATTTTTTTTTGTGACTTTCTCTTTAACAGGCAGATATTCTTGAGAAGTTGATACTAGACTTGGAAAGTTCTTTAAAGACCACAGGAGGTTACCCTGGGAGGTAAGGA
>JBBYHQ010339536.1:0-13119 GCA_038382645.1 Spergularia azorica
ATTAGAGTAACAATATAACAAAATATATGTTATACTAAATTACATTGATTACAATATATCTATTATAATCCTAATACTTCTTACCAGCCTCGCCATGGCGAAAGAAAGCAACGACAACATCAGTGTCATAGTCGTAGACTTGAAGAATAGACAGAGCACAGATCTTAACAGGTGAAGGTAAATTACTGTCTGACCTTGAAGTGCTGCATTGGATGTATAATAATTGCCTCCTTAATGTACAGTTGGTCACAAATTATAAAAACCATGATCGTAAAACATTGGGGGTGAGGTATCTAGGTCATAGACATATTGAACATTGAGAACTGTTAGAACAACTTCATTTCGGCATTTGAAAAACGGAGAACCGGAATTTGTCTAGAATTTGCTTTCTGCTCTTTGTCGTGGTGAATTTTTACTATAGTCGTAAACTTGTTACTTTTGGGAATTAGTCAATGTTGTTTGGAGGTATTTGGAACTCTCACAGGAATTGCCACTAACCTAGGGAGTACCTTAACTTCCTCCATCGTCGAGGAAATCCCTACGAATTTCTACTTCATCTGGTTTGGACAACCAAACATGAAGCTAATGATACAAGCCTAGGAATTCCGACTTCTCGTGAATAAGAAAGACCGAAAGAGTAATTAAACAAGAACATTTTTTGAGCCTTAGTCCAACTCTAACAATTACCTTTTGCTCGGAATTTCTACGATTGTTAGTCCTTAGCAGTTAGCATTTACTCCAGTGAGTAGCTCGGTGTGGTGAAAAATCGTAGATTCGAACTTCAGGCCTAAACTAACCCAATTACCGAAACTTCCTATTTTACCACTAGTTACGAGTCTTACGACTTACGACTCCACGCCATCTAATCGTCCCCTTCAACTGACCAACAAACTCAAACAAAAAAAATCAACGGCGAAACTCCGCCGTAGAGTCGCCGGAAAATGTCGATTCCGAGCATTATCGCGATCCGAGACGCCGAAATCAACGGCAACACAGGCGCTTTCTACTCTCCGGCGAAGGAGAAAGCGGCAAACAGAGACAAAAATCCGTTCGTATTTGTCCACCGCTTCGCCATTTTCCGGCGACTCCGCAGTTCCTTCAAGCTGAAGTTTCTCCTCCTTATTTTCTTTGCTCTATGCGGCGTCGTATTGTTCGCCTCTAAATTCGGGCCATACATGGGCTGGCATATTCATTCTCCTTCCTCCGTCTTTTCTTCGACTCGGTAAATTTCTCTTTTTCGATTCTCATGTTATGCAATTACTTTTGTTATTGTGTAGCTTGAATGTTACGATTTATGAATTTGAGTTGCTATGATAGTTGTGATTTCAACTGTGTGAGATCAACCTCGTAGAAATGAAATGTATTGTATTGTGTTCAGTATTTCTATGTATGGATTTGAAATGACAAATTTGGTAGAATGATTGTGATTCAATGTATGGATAGCGTGGATTACACGAATCGAGGCGTAATTACACAAATTGTCGACGATGTTGTAGTACTTCAGAAAAACACTCGATTGATTTCGGTTTTTTAACAGTGTTTAGAAAGGTTTCCAGAATCAGAGTTTCTGGTTGTTTAGGTAATGATGCGGTTGCATATATCTGTAACTTCCTAGAGAGTACTTGTACTTTGATTGGATGATCTTACCAGAATTGTCGTGCTATGTACGGTTGCATATGGATTCCGAGGTCTTAGGTCTGCCTCTTAGGTGGAATTAAGTGAATACAACTAGTCTAGTATGACACCACTTTAAAAAAGTTTGTGGTAGTAGCTTCGAAAGTCGAGTGACAATCGCAAATGTAGCTCATGATATCTTTGGTGTATTGTGGGAAGTGGTTAGTATTGAAGTTCAGCAAGATTACTTTTGATTTGTACGAGATATTGTGGGTTTGCACTCATCTGAGTACAATAAAGGGAAGATGATTCGTCCATTTTTGCCTATTAAGGTTGTTACCATTTTGAACATAATATCAATTCAATATGTGAGTGTGTGACATAGGGTTTAGTCTTTATTTGGAAAGCCGGCTTTTGATATAAGAATGTTCTATATTTAGGTAGTTTCAGTGATGTATGCTATTAGTGCGGCAGAGGAAATGAAACTGAAGTGTGGTTTTGCCAATCGGAGCTTTTCAGAAAGTCTAGTACTCATTTCCGAAAGAAAAAGAGAAAAGAAAAAAAAGAAGTCTAGTACTCTGGCTCATTGAGTGGCGTCCCTGACTATCCCAAAAGGATGTTTTTGGTCCGGTTTGTGGTAAAATTTGAGGAATATGTGTGCACTAGTGTTAACCAAGTGCTAGGATTCTCTCTATAAGAGCTGATCTACAAAAAAACGGAAAAGGAAGGAGGACCTTTTTAGTAGTGTGCTGCATCAAGGTCGTTGTTGAGCTCTTTCTTTTGTGGAATGTTATCATAGTGGTAGATAGTATCTGAAGCCTACGTGCAAAATAGTAGAAGCCATTCAAATGGAGAGAAATAGATTAGGGTACAACTTACATGGGACATAACAAAAGCGATAAGCAATTGTCATGGGCGAATCAGTATGTTTTGTTTCTTAAAGTGTGTATATATAACCTTTACGAATTTGTATTTTGAAGCCACAATTAAAGTCTCCGCTGGTGTATGGTCTTGGTCTCTTGGAGTTGGAAGATAGCTCAAAAGCATGATTTGGATGGTCAAATTGAGAATGAATATGCATGCTGTCCTATTCTAAAATGGTAAATTTACCAACGAAACTAAAAAAAGGTCATGAAGTATTGAAGTGATTTGCGAAAAGTTGCACTGTTGCAGTGAATTCTACTAAGATAAAATGTAGGAGGCTTGGCCTATGATCGTCTTAATATCTTATCTTTTTCGTATAGATTTCTCTCTTTTCCTTCGTTGCTCCGTGTTTACTCTCTATTTCTCTGTTAATCTTTTCATGACTTATCTATTTCTGCAATTTCTTTGTAATGACTTATTTTAGCCTACCCCAGCAATATTTTGTGGACTTACACTTTATTCTGGACCTTCTGGTTCTTTTCTGTGTAAACTTATCATTTGTGTCTGTTATCATTTGTTCTGCATGGTATGTTGTTAAGATCTTAAACCAAGATCAGTAAGTTTTGATTAAATGCATGAAAAAAGTTCAGTTGACTAATAGCCTTTTTATCTTTCTCCATTGTAGAGGTGGATACACTGTGCTTATCAACACATGGAAGCGAAATTCTCTTCTTAAGCAATCTGTAGCTCATTATGCTTCATGTCATGGGACAGATGCTATTCACGTGGTCTGGAGTGAAAGTGATTCTCCACCAGATAGTCTGAAAGGTTACATGGACAATGTTGTAACATCGAAGTCCCGAACTGAAACCCAAATTTATATTTGATGTACACAAGGAAGATGATCTGAATAACAGATTCAAACCAATCGAGGACCTGACCACTGATGCCATCTTCTCTGTAGATGATGATGTGATTGTTCCTTGTGATACACTAGACTTTGCTTTTACCGTGTGGCAAACTGCTCCATCTACAATGGTAGGATTTGTTCCGCGGATGCACTGGTTGAGTGAAAAGGTATATGCTCCATCATTTACTCCAGCTCTGTTTTGTTTTTGTTTGTCATTTCTCCTGTACTTGTTCAGTCTTTTTGATTATCTTTGCTGCCGGGCTATTACATATAATGACTTTTATCCCTTTTCTTGTGGTTATTGGTTTTATCACAATTCCAATACGAGTACCCAAATCATTGCCCTGACTGGCTTATCTATCTGGGTAGTTCAACACAGTAAATTATTGCATGCTTGAAGGTATATTTGCCTTAAGTGCTCATTAGGCCTTAGACATTATGCACTTACTTAGTGGTCGTGAAGAATCTAGTTATTTAAGGTGGGTTGAAACTTGAAAGTCACCCTGAACGGACTCAGTGTCATTGAAGTCACGTCTAAGCTATGGACATCGTCCAATGGTGCAACCTTGAGGATGCTGTTGTTCATTTCCTACTTATCTGGCAGCTAAAAGGGCATGTCAACCTTTTCTCGCAATTATAAGACCTAGAAGGGGAGCCTTGGCGCACCGGTAAAGGTGTTGCCGTGTGATCGATAGGTCACGAGTTCAAGTCTTTGGAACAGCCTCTTGTCCAAAAAAGTGACAAGGGAAGGCTTGCCCTCTATGTGGGACCCTTCCCCGGACCCTCGCTTTGCGGGACGCCAATGTGCACCAGGCTGCCCTTTACATTGCTTGTTCAAATCTGCATCTGTATATGTGCTGGACTCTTGAGATTGATTCTCACTGTTACGTAGTTTTGACAACATACGGTTTATGATGGGGCAGGATTTGGCATATGTTCTATATGACTAGTACAGAAAGCAATATGCATGGTATGTTCGGTGTTGTATCTTGACTAACTTGTCTCTGGTTCTCGTTGCCAGCAAAATGGGAATGCAAATTACAAGTATGGAGGATGGTGGTCTGTTTGGTGGGTTGGTACATATAGTATGGTCCTGTCAAAAGCAGCATTCTTTCACCGCAAGTACCTGGATATGTACACAAGTCAGATGCCAGCATCCATCCGTGACTACATAGCAAGAGAAAGGTCTGGTCAGAGATGATCTTTCCCCTCTCTCCCTACCCCCCACCCCACCAAGTGCATTTATGCCGTTATTTGTGGATTTGCTCTTCTCACTGAGTTTATTCTATCTTTTGTTCCTGTACTAACATCTTTACAGCTTTACTATTCATTGTCACTTTGCTGATAACATTGGTCAGTTATTCTGACGGTCATCTTCCTGTTTACGTGTTACAGAAACTGTGAAGATATAGCTATGTCCATGCTTGTTGCAAATTCAACTTCTGCTCCTCCAATTTGGGTTAAGGGTAAGAGCTTTTCATTTAAGAATATACTTTAATACATGGAATATCGACCAGCATGAACTAGAGTAGTATCTGGTCGCTAATCAGAGTTGTGTTAGATAAAAGGAAGTAGAGCTTGTTAAAGATAGCTGGATACCATTAAGGTATTAATCTTGTTTGAATTACGACTCTGTGAAAACCCCTATTGTTTATCTCGATTTGCCTGATTTTAATATGTATGTGGATTAATTCTGAGTTTGTTGCCTTTACGAACTGCATTGTTGTAATAAACTTCCTGCTCTTGCAGGGAAGATATACGAGATTGGATCATACGGCATAAGTAGTTTGAAAGACCACAGTAGCAAGAGAGGTAGATGCCTGAATGATTTTGTTTCATTTTATGGTGATGCCCCTCTTGTTTCAACTAATGCGAAAGCTGTGGATTCCAGAAAAGACTGGTTCTGGTAGTAGTCGCTGCCTCCGATCCCCTAGTGAGCGACCGCACTAAACAGGTTTTGGTTTGTCTTCATTTCCACTCTTCGTTTGGTCATATGAGTCGGATATAAAGTATGTTGTACAAAACTGCTGTGTATATTCCCCTTCAACATTTGATCACATTTTTGTTGATTATTAGTCCTCTTCTTAGGGCATGATAATTCTAATGTAATCGTAATGTTAGCCCTTAGCCGGTAATTAGACTGTCTCAGTAAATAATGCCTGTACTCGCTGTTGCGATGCAGTGACCTTATGCCTCTCTCAGGCTCAGAGCTCCTATTCTATCAGCAGTTGTGGACCTGTGGGGAGTGTAGAGTGAAGGTGAAGTGGAGAATTCCTCAATTATTTCGTAAACTACAGCAATTCTCAACTTATTGCTCATGTACTGTCGGAAACCATGATGTTGAGCAGACATGGACCTACTCTTGCTTTTGTCCTCTCGATCATCCGACGAACATGCCACCTGAAGACCTTACAGACAAGTAGACAACATCAGCGTGGCGTTTGTGACCGGTTACTTTTCTACTTTAGGGTTTCAAAGCGAGTTTATAAGAGGAGATATTGATGCAGACGAATTTCGGAACCTATCATAGTTTGTAGAGTGTGAAGCGATATTTTCAGAAGATTACAGGAATTCCCAAAGTGCACGTTTGTATAAGCTGTCAACGTGTGAATGCGAAGCGATTCTCATGTTTTGGAGTAAATTATGTGCCACAAACGTTGAAGAGTCTAGCTTGAAAGTGAAGGCTCCCACGACTTGGAATTAAATACTGATTACTACTCGTTTACCAGACATAATTATGGCTTCTTTTACGCATGAAGTTTGAAATTCAGTGCTGCGTGTTTTTCATTCCTTGAAATTATGGCCCCTCTTTGCCCAAAGCTTCGTACCACAGTCAAGTGAGTATTTGTTAATCTATTCGTCATGATTAATTGTTTATGCATGCACATATCTTTCGAGCCTTCTATTTCATATTTTGTAGACGTTACTTATTTGACGAATATCCATTAAATAAACCGGTCTATATAAAAAAATTGATATTATCATGGGAATTGTTGGCTATACGTAACATTTGTGGGATATTCAATTTTTTTTTTTTTTAAAAAGGAGATGATCAAAGTATAATAATGCTCCATGTCTAATGAAATGCAAACACGTAGAAAATAAAATTTCCGCATTACATGGTTACAACTTACAAGTGATATATGCCACATATACTTAATGGTATCCAATAGAAGAGTATTTCTTAATGATATCTTAGCTACCCTACTAATACATGTCTTAATCATATCTAATGAGACTAAGACACCTTCCTACTCCCCATGCATTAAATTGCTAGACAAAGCTCAAACCCTTAAATATGATAGTGAAATGTTATATTCTTTAAATCATATCTAGTTATCTACCAATAAAAAAAGCCGAAAGAAACACAAGCATACAAAATTTTGACTTGGGAATTAAGTGGAAGACAATTTCGGCTTCTTTTAGTCGGCAAATTTGATTATATTACAAGTATTTAACTATTTACAACTAGGCATAAGAACAAGTTAATAAAGATGATAGTTATATGAAGAATTGTCAAACCAAACCCAAAGAAAAACAAGTATAGTTGTTTCTTTTTGGTTGTTTTTCCTTTAGTATTATTGTGTGATTCATACCATGTGTTTTTGATAGGAGAATCGATTTTGAAAGTGTGTTGATTTTTGTAGGAATGATTAGGGAAGTAAACAACAAATTATACCAACTCTACACCCAAATATCCACTACTATGGTTTGAAATCAAACCAACACACACATGGTTAACTACTACTAAAGATAGTCTTGATTGGTTGAAGTTTTGACTAGTTTCTAGCAATTGCCATGATCAATTCATGGTTTGAGTCTTTCCCATCTTCTATTATTGGAAAGAAATTGTGTTTAAAGATTTTATATTATTGGTTTTGATGAGGATTTGGTTCAGCAATGAGTTGATCTCTTCTCAAAATTTTGGGGATTATCTTATTGAATTTTAGAAGATTTTGCCCAAACTATTGACATTTTGTCGGAAAATAAATCGAATTGTACTATCATAAATAATAAAACAAGACACACCATGAGCATGAGCTACAAGCTAGGACTAGGAGAGTAGGATACTTTGGAAGGCAACTGGATTGGGAGCTAGTGCATTCCGTCTTCACTCTCCGAGTTTTCTCTCTTGTCAAAATGCTAATAAGCCGTGTAATTGTACACTAGTATACTTGAAGTCTTAAAGACCACTACAAATGACCTCAAATTTGTTCCCCACACGACATTGCTATTTGCTAATTGCTATGTAGATTCGCCACTAGTAGATCAGAGTCTACCACATACTGAGTTAAGTGGCACCAACAGTCGACATATTATATGCAACGATTACACTTAAAAATACGAAAAAGAAATTACTAGTCAGCCCCGCAGGGCAGAGGCAAGTCAGGCAACACATGATACAGTCCGCTCTGTCGAAGCTTTTGCTTCCAACGGCCATTTCTTCCCTCCCAAAATATTTACTCTTTCGAAAACTTCACCTTCACAATTTCTCTTCTCTCCCAAATACTCCGTACAACATTTTATTGCTATGATTATGATCTTTAGATCATATTTGTGTTAATCTATGATTATTTTTCCACACTAATCCATCTTTATTATCTTAATTTTGTAATTATGTCTTCACCTCCGCCACCGCCACCGCGTCCACCTCCGCCTCCGAATATTCTCTCTCCACCACGGCACCACCACAACCGTCACGTCGTCACAACCGAAGTCATCCCCCCTATCGCCGGCGCCACCGTCACTCTCTCTCTCCTCACCATACTCGTCTTCATCTACCGCCGTCTCAAGCGGTCAGTCACCTCCGCGTGCACCACCTCCTCCGCCGCAATAACCTATCCTCGCCGCTTCTCTTACTCCACCCTCCGCCGCGCTACCTACTCCTTCCACCTCTCCCGCCGCCTCGGCCAAGGCGGCTTCGGCGCTGTCTTCTCCGCCACTGTCTCCGTCGACGACCGGAAAAGTTCGAAGCGGCAAGTGGCGGTGAAGCTCATGGACTCCGGTTCACTTCAAGGCGAGCGCGAGTTCCACAACGAGATCATGCTGGCGGAGAAACTGGTTGACTCGGACCGAGTCGTGAAGCTACTCGGTTTCGCCTCTTCGAGGCGGCGGCGGCGGATGTGCCTTGTTTACGAGCTTATGCCGAACGGAAACTTGCAGGATTGCTTGTTGCACAAGAAATCGGAGGAGCTGACGGAGTGGAGCGCGCGAATTCAGATCGCCGTCGACGTGGCGAAAGGTTTGGCGTTCTTGCACCACCAGTGCGCTCCGCCGATAATTCACGGTGACGTTAAACCTAGTAATGTGTTATTAGATGATAATTTCGTTGCGAAATTAGCTGATTTTGGTCTTGCAAGGTTGAAATTAGTTGATAATTTTAATAATAATAATGAGCATGAGGTTGTGATTAATGTTAATGATAATGTTGTTGGAGGAGGAATGGAGGATAGTGGATCCGTGTTGGAGACGGAAAGCGTGACGACTACGGTTGGTTTTGAGGAAGGGAGTGTGATTGTGGATCAATCGCCGGTTAGGGTTCAATTGGCGGTGGAGACGTCGCCGGAGATGGTTACGGCCACAGCTTCGCCCTCGGAGTTGTTTGATAAGGGGAGTGATTTGGAGGGACAAGGTGAGGGTGGAAAAGAGGTAGTGAAGAATGTGGATGGGGATGAGGGTGGGAATGGGAATGGGAATGGGAGAGGGTTGGGTAAGGAATGGTGGTGGAGGCGAGATAATGGTCGGGGACGAGGGGGAGGAGGAGGAGGGTCGGAGCAAGGGAAGGTGAAGGAATATGTTATGGAGTGGATGGGATTGGAGGTTGCGAAGGAGAGGCCGGAAAATGATTGGAGTGTAGGAGTTGGAGGAGCTTCTACTAGCTATTATGAGCCTAAGAAAGTGGAAAAGAAAGGGAAGAAGAAGTTGGAGTGGTGGATGTCTATGGATGAGGGGAGGGAGTCGAAGAAAGTGAAGAGTAGGCCGGTAAGGGAGTGGTGGAAAGACGAATATTCCGAGGCACTTGCAAAAAAGAAGAAGAAGAACAAGAAGAAAAAGAAGCATCAAGGATCAAAGAGTGATCATGAAGAAAATTGGTGGCCTAGAGACGAGGAGACGTATTTAGACAAGAATAAAAAGAAGAGTAGGAGTAGGTCTAGTAGCCGGAGTAGTGTTGATTGGTGGTTGGATGGGTTAAGTGGTGACCTTTGGAAGCTTCGCAACACTAGCTATGATTCGGTGAGTGGGGAGATACCTAAGAGTGGTGGGATTACTAGTACACCGAGTATGAGGGGAACTGTGTGCTACATTGCCCCCGAGTATAGCATGGGTGGCGATCTTTCAGAGAAATGTGATGTATATAGTTTTGGTGTACTTCTATTAGTTGTTATTTCTGGGAGGCGTCCTTTGCAAGTAACTGGCTCACCCTTGTCTGAGTTCCACAAGGCCAATCTTCTGTCTTGGGCACGTCAGCTTGCTCGTTCTGGGAAATTGCTAGATTTGGTTGACAGCAAGATCCGTTCTCTGAACAGAGTACATGCTCAACAATGCATCATAATCGCTCTCAGCTGCTTGCAGAAGTCACCAGCCCGCCGTCCTTCTATGAAAGAAGTTGTTGGGATGCTCACTGGTGAACTACCTCCCCCGGAGCTGCCAATGGAATATTCTCCATCACCTGCCTCGAAATATCCACACAAGTCAAGGAGGAAGCTTCGGTAAGCTTGTGTCTGTTCAATGCTCGCCGTTGTGAATACTGAATTTGTGATGAACTGATGATTTATATGAACGGTAAACATGTTTTATCTTATTGTAGGTGATAGCGTTACACCGAACCTTGATTTTTGTCTGACTACTTCTGTTTTAGGCTGTAGTCAGAAAATTTCTTGTAAATTCATATTTCTGTACATTGATGATTTATACTTGAATAAAAAGGCAACACATTCTTCAAACTAGTCCTATTATACCAAGTTAATCCGATTTCATGGGATTGTTTCCTGGAGGTTTTCACTGGATAGAATGCTGAAACAATCTCCACTTGTACCAGGCTAACCTGATAGTAATATTATCTGTAAATTGCTGCCTGCTTCGGAAAATTGGCGATTTAAGTTCCAAACTGATAAATGGTCTATAAAGCTGTGTGTTCTTGCTACCTGTACGTAGTGTGATAGTGGCATGGGAGTATCTGCGTCAGTGTATTTATGTACCGCGGTTGATCTGGTTGTCCTGCTTAATTACATGACAGTTCAGATATCCAACAGCCAGCAACAATGTCTCTGGTAATTAACTTCGCTATACGGGAACTGGTTTGTGCTGCCAATGCTGGTTTTGCAGGTACTTCACATTCACATTCTGGTTTGTACTTGGACATGTCTGACTAACAGGAACTGTGTGCGTGGCTTGTCCGGAATCTCACTGGCTTAGAATCACCCCAACCCGAAGTATGTAAACCTATGTTTTGACTCCCGCTGTTACTACTTAATAGTGCCCGATCAGTGTACAGCTGACTAACCACCACTTCACCAGTGTCGATCTTGCTGTCAGTTTATTTGATTGGGGGATCAACATGTATGAACTGTGAAAGTATAAATGCAGTTGGTACCTTGTGAAAGTAGAACTGTAGCAGGAAGTTTCACATATTCAGGCAAACGCACAGCTCTTTCATCAGTGTAGGTGCAAAAAGAACCTCATGCGTGTACCTACGGCTACAAACCTGCTGCCTTCTCTGTCTACCTATCATCAATTCATCAGCATCAGCAAAATGCCTGTCTGTTTCTGTTCTGTATGTTCTGTATCAGAGGCAATTTCAGATGCATTTTTAAGGTCTGGCATTTGAAAGGCCAACATTACAAAGTTGGACCATTCAATTTGTTGGGCTGGGCTATCCCAGTCCCAATGCATTAGCCCACCATATCCTTCATGGCCGACTGCACATTCTGTACGGCCAGCTCTAGTTTGGGCTATTATATTGGGCCATTTTTGGACCGACCCATTTTATTCGGGCCAGTTCACTAAAACCATAATTTTGCGACACTTATTTTTTTTTTTTTTTTTGACAAGAAGGTTCTGCTACTTTCGTAAAACTATCCAATATTCCAATTGCATATTTGCATTCGTTGGGTATTCAATATCTTATGGTGCGTAACAATGAATTTCTGTTTTTGGTTAACATGGTCTTAGACCTAGATTACACGGACACCTTTCTATGAGTGACGTGTTAGTGTCCCCTTGCCTTGAATTTTGCACGCTTAGTCGCTGACTTTATGATTGGTTAAAAGGATTATAGTTACAATGGAATGGAATGTAATGTAATATAAAATTTTAAAATTCATAAGGGAAAAAGACACGTCATAGAGAGGGGATAGTTGATCACATCAGATGATGTAGTGACAATTACATGAGTTTTAGTTAACAATGCCTTAATGTGTGGTAATATTACATTACACTCTTTCAACCAAACAAGCCCTTAGCTTCTTTGGATTGTCAATACTATTTGGTTTGCATTTCTCTCAAACGACTCTAACCAAACGTGAACAATTATCGTAAAACCCGAAACTTATCAAACCCGAATTGTATCATAATTGCATATGACATACATGATGATGATGAATTGAGTTGCGAGATTCTTGGATAAACCATCAGATGACATAAAAGCCCATATCCATATGACGAGGCTTCCCCATTCCAGCAAAGAATCACGAAAGATGGTTCAGAGATCAGCTGACAAACTTTTACTAATTAAACCACATCCTTTCATTTAATTTTGTTTAATTCACTTCATATACTTAGTTAAATATAATGAGATGATTTCGTAAGCAATAATAATAATAGAGTACCGAAAAAAATGATGAGGGTGGATCCATCAGAATCTCCTCGAAATCCTGACAACCGTATCATTATCGTCATAAGTTAATCATGTCAGTAGTGTTTGATTTGGGAAGAATAATGTACGATATCAGCTGCCAGGTCCACTACTAGTATGGATTCCTGACATAACATATCTTCATCTTTTCTCTTGTTGCTTCATTTTGTTTATTGATTATTATGCGCATGTGCTTGGTAATCTCCTCGATCGACTCCACCTCATTTTGTCTAAAATCTTTAGCGTTTTGTAACATCGTGTCAACTTTCGTCACTTCTCTGGTTATTGATGCATAACTAGTCCCGACTCCCGAGTCCTGGCCCTTGGTCTGATCTTGGTCTGCTTTACACCAAGGACATATATGTGAATATATCTAGCTACTAGGCACTAGCCATGTTGGCTGCGCTGTCTTAGCTTATCAATGCAAACCTGTTCATTTCAGTTGCTAGTCCGACAGAAATGATCTGCAGCCAACAAGCTTCGGTGTATGTGCTCGGGCCGATGATCATTCATAGTACAAAATGTTGTTTCCTTCAAATCTCAAAAAAAAAAAAACGCGTCATAATAACTCAGTTGATTTGAGGAGGTAGACCTATAATAATTTGTCAAGTTCGACATTTAATCAGTTTAACAAGACGTCTCTCAAGTTGAAACCCTAAAAATGCACAAGCCCTATACCTAAGGTAGCGTTTGGAAACAAGAATTTGAAAATTTGTAATCATTTCAACTCCACCATTTGAGAATGTGGAATTCAAATATAAATCAAATGTTTGGGGTGGGTGGGATTTCAAAATGACACATCTTGTGTACCGTGTCCGGATGCGACAACAGCCGAAGCAGCCGCCATTCACCTTGCCTTAAGCTGGTACCAGGAGCT